>JAJLRJ010000002.1:17120940-17358767 GCA_024195265.1 Dendrophyllia cribrosa | reverse complement strand
CACGTTCCTAAATAAAAATCGCCAAAAATACAGTCTTATAACTTTTGCCCATAACAAAAAATTAATTGTGTGCTCAATATGCTTACCACTTCCATTTTATAAGATAAAAAGTAGGGGTCACCACGCGTTTTTACAAGTTATATTTAGATGTTTTGAACTTTTACGGAATGGCTTTCGGGGTCCGCGACATTTTTTTCTATGCCCTCCCTAGTAAGTTAAATATTGTACGTGTCTTTTTCGGGGCATGCTGGGATTTCCACTCGACGGCTTACCGTTCAAAACTTTTACTTTCAGGTACAATAAAAAGACAAACATTGTAGAATTCAAAGTTAATTCTATTTGTAGCTGTAAGTTGCTCTTTTGAGAAACATTTTTCGGGTATTTCAAGGTCAAGCAGCACAGTAAAGGAGTAAAAACGCAAAATCGGTTCACTTCCATTGATCTACAGTGGATCTACGGATTTATTATGTTCCTTCGGGCACAAGAACTTTACATTGTGTGCATCTTCTTCCGATCCATTACCAACTTGAAAACACCAGTGCTATATATCGAGGTGACTGGTCCGGCGGCTGCCGAAAAACTCTAGATTTGCAGGTTAGTCTTTTAACGGTTATTTGGAGTCAAAATGTAAGAAATATTTGTCGAAAAGTGCTTGAGTTTTGTAATTTCATTTGGCCGCGTGTTTATTTTCTTGTGAAACTCCTGTAGTTTTCATGGATTCTCTGATAACTTTGGAAAAAATTAGTCGGTAGACTTTAATTTAAAAAAAATCGTAAATTAATAATTAAAAACACTTTTTCCCGAAGTCTACGGCTTTATTTGATCGAAAAAGATAAGATTTCTTTTCAGTTTATTGTAGCACTGACGTTTTTCGCCTATCAAAATTTGTCCTAATGCAAAGAAGTTGAGAACTGACACGACGCGACTTCGAAAAACTGATAAACACCACTTGCCTATAATAGAGAATAAAGGAAATCAATATAATTGTACCTAAATGCATGAATGTGTTTACGAAAGATTACACTAAAAACCATGCTTGCCAGCAATCGAGGGAGGGAAGACTTTAGTCGGATGCTTCCCGGCTTTGGAGCGGCCAGTTTTGTTTAGTTGCTGGCTTCAGCCTTGTTTTTATATCTTCATCAATTGTCAAAAACGGTCTTTTTGAAAACGCTTTGCTTATCTCAATTCTCCTTTTCGACGTTTGTTTGATTTAATTGGAACAGTTGTTTTTCTGCTTTCGTTATATACTTTTTTTTATTCGCAAAAATGGTCACTGGCAAAGGATTTTTGCAGATAAACAAAAATTTCAAACAACGCGAGTTTGACCGCCAAAACCAAAACTTGTGCAAATTGGAAATAACAACATGCCAGCTTTTCCTTGGATTTTATGTCTTGAGTATGCTTGTTTTATATATAAAAAAAAACACTACTCTGGTTTGACTTGAAGTTTTGTTGAAATTTTGAATGGAGAAAAAAAGTCAATGTAAACAATCTTCGTAAAGAAAGGCAAAACGTACGCGTTCTGCTGATCGAGGCGGCATCGCCAATTAGCTCAAAATAGTTTCATTACCGAGGCTCTGTCGTTTGCAAAATAGAGAAAGAATTTAGCACTTTTAGGCTGCAGAAGGTCTATTTATCTTAAGTTTAGAAACTGAGCCAGGGGGTTGACAGTTTGACATGAAAAGTGGGCGGAACTTTAATTAGCCTTTACCTCGCGCGTTTGCGTTTAAAAAACAACCAGTGTCTCGCGCGACTATCACGCAATGCATGCGCAGAACGTATGCGCAATAACAATAGGTGGCACCGTCCTTAACCCATTCGCTCCTACACCGGCCAAAACCGGCCGTACAATACTCCACTGCTTTAAAAAATTGCAACTTTCTCAATCGCGCGAACATTGCCCTAACTAGCAGTTCTGAGCATTGACTAGAAAGTTCTCAAATTGAGATACCCAATAAACACAAAAAAGTCAGCGATTTTTGCAGAATATCAGCGTTTGAATTTGGACAATAACAAAAATGACCGTTTTTAACGTCATAGAAAAACAACAAAAATCACGTTTTTGCCTTTAGTTTTTTTTATTCAAATCATCATGGCAAACCCAAAAGTCAACATTCACAGCAAAATTCAGTCCTAGTCCTAGCTTAGCATTGAATTTTTTTGCTCTTATTCGTTGCTCGGGCCGAGCTCTAGCCTCTCGTTCTAATGCATACTGACCTTGCCTCAAATTTCAATATCACCACCGCACTGCATGCTGGGAAATGGCCAAAAATTTTGACAGCGTTCGTTTCTTTCCGCACACATTTCATATTTATACTAAGTCCACAGCCACTCCGACCCACCACCGAAATTTCGCGCTTGTTGTATTCTCCTGTGGTCGCAACTTCCAAAATATGCCGCGGTAGGTCGAGAAATTCATCCAGAGTCGAGTCCCAAAGCTACTTCGTTTCCAGGCGGCCATTTTTCCAGTTCAACGAGCAACGAGCCAAATTCGTAAACGAAGTACAACACCTAACTCGCTTCATTGAGAGGTGGACTCTGAACTACCTCCAAGCTTAATGATGCTCATCAGGCAGCTACTAAAGATGAAAAATGGCTGTGAACTTACCAAAAATCGTAGATAATTCATATTGGACCCTTTATTGCAAATCAACCGAGCAAAATGAGATCGTCACAATGACGTTTCCAGTAAACTCGAGCATTCAGTGTTTTAGAACAGCAGCACTTTCAATGGTAACTTCAAATATGGAGTCACGAAATCCTATGGGGCGTGTGAATGCAGAAAATCGCTCAAAAACGTAAAAATTCTCAGGAGTGAATGGGTTAAGCATAACTTAAAAAAGTGAATTTGTAACGCCATTTTTTCGGCCGGTTCGTACGTCGTCTTCATCTTTAAATTTAAAGGCGTTCCATTGAATCAATGTCAATGAAACTTTCAGATAATATTTTGCACATCGGTAAGCATGCGCAGAGAACGTTTTAAAAAAATCCATCGAGCCGTTTCTCAGATTTTTGCAAAAGCGATCAAAATCGAAAATTACCCAAAAATTACACATGAAGCGATGTTAGGGAAAAAGGTAGTTCTTAAGATCGCAAAAGAGAAAGTAAACAAAACTTTGAAGGTTTACAAACATAACATCAAGCTACTTTTTGACACTATGATTAAGTAATTTCACAAAACCAGTGTTAATCTCTCGATCAATTTATTACCAGTACACAAATAGTAAGGTTTGAAATGTTATTGCGATTTATTTAAAATCAAACATACAGAATTTTTTTATTCTTGCAAAATATATATGCCATATACCATATTTTAAGATGTCTATGTGGGATTTTCAATGCGAAATCTTAAACGCGCTAAATTTCACTTTTACTGATTTCGAAGTTTCTTATTTATCGTCGTCATGGTATTATCGATTTTACCAGAATATATACTTATCCAAACTTCAATTCAAAACCAGTTAGTAGTGAAAAGTTCACGTTGATCTGACTTGGAAAAGACCGCTTAAAAGCCGATTGAAAAATGTTGGTATGGTCTCCAGAAAACTGTATCGAAACACCTTAAAGCTTTAGGGATGATTAAAATATTTATAATAATTATTATTATATGAAACTAATAAAATACTAGGAGCTAATAAGAAACTAATAAAATATATTTTTAAAAAGGTGCATCTTAAGTAATCTCTTAAAACTATTCATGTAAACGCATCAACCGTTTTGAAACGTAATAAGTATGTGGTGTTTTAAGTATGGAAAAATTATTTTCGGTGAACGTGAACAAACTGTTCTCCTTTGTTTTCATCGCCAGGCGGAATTCAACGCCACTGCAACGCATACCAAGTTAGGCTTCCGGGTTGACATAAAAGTCCCTGTGAACGGAGAGATCGAACGGGACGGAATTATAGCCCCTGGTAATGATTTGTACCTTTTTGGTGTGTTGGAATACGACTTCACAAAACAGGTAGTCGGCGGTAAGCTGGGTATGCGAGGAATGTGGAGAAAAGCTTACTGGATCCCGTGGCTCTCTTTAGGGAACATTTTTCTTGGGTAAGAAGTTGATCGCTTTGTCGCTGGAACGCTTACGAAAACCAAAAACACAACTACGCAATGCGCACCCTTTTTTATTGGAGGCGCAAAAATGGAGTGATTTGCACACTCTCCTTTTAAAATGAAGATTCCGAGTTGTTTAAGCCCTGGTCTCTGGGTATGTGTAGTCTCTTCAGACAGGCTTGAAACTGGATAAAAATTTCAATTTTACTTTTCAAAATATAAAGAGGCAAAACATTACTAAACCGAAAAACTACTCTTTACTCTCATTGAGCGGCCAAACTTTAGTATCTCATTCGCAGACTCAAAAGATAGTCTAACATCTTGATAAATAAACAGCACCAAAGGAAATACCGATTAATAAGTGCTAGCTATTTTAGTACTGAGTAGCCACACTTTAAGACTGGAAAAATAGAGTAAACTTACACCGGAAATTACTGTTTAGTGGATTTTATAGATGAATCAACCTTACATTCATTTGTCAAGCTTTAAATTCTCGAGTGATGAGACTAGATAAGATATTCCCATTGTTTAACACGTTTTCTTGTAGTCTTAAAATCAATCCAAAATCACTGAACAGTTTAACATAAACGAATCGAAAGAAACAAAAACGTATGATAACTATAACTGTAAGTAAAGATGAAATTACACAAACAGGAAATTGCAGGGATTTGGTTTTAGCGAGCACGTCCCTTTTCTCCAGACAGACACAATGAACTTACTAATGCTTTGATTGACAGGTTAACGTACCAGGTTGGAGCGCCTATACCCGTAACAGGTGTGCAGTTTGGAATGAGGGTGGAGTTTGGATACGACTGCCTTATAGCTGCAGACTTTAACAACGATGTAAGTTATGGCCATTGTTTATTGTAAACTCAAGAAAGAAGGGTTCCACAGAATGCTAAGCAATTTATTATCACTCAGGACCATTTATTGTCACTCAGGGCCATTGTTTATTGTAAACTCTATAATAACTAACTAATAAAGATTTTTGTTGTTGTTGTTATGATAATCCGCTAACAACCCATTTCCGAATTGCTCTTAGCCTTCTTTTTAAGGTTACAGTGTACCTTCAGATCGAAAATTTATTGAAATTTTTTTTTTGGCGTCAAAATAAAGTTTACAGAATGAACTTTCATCCAAAAAAAATTATCGAAAAATAGTGAAAATTGACGGAGAAATGACGGTATAACTTTTGTGGGCGGAGTTTGTTTATGAAGCGATATGTTTTTCTAAGCGCTGTTTTCTCAAAGTTAATTTTTCGCTTGTAGGGGACACTTTAAAGAGCTACAACTCAAAGGGAATTTGTTCGATTTTCCTCAAATTTGGACAGAAGCTTGGCTAACATATAATCAACAAAAACATGTCGGCGAATTTCTTATTTCCGAAAACTTGTTCGTCAAGAGCCATTTCCGTGCGATCACTCCAACTTTTTTTCTCCCTTTTTCGAAAATATTCTGTAACTTTTCATTGCAATTGAATATGGGAAATCGCCGACAGGTTTTTTTAGCGCTTCGTGTCCGGAAACCCGAGAACAAATCAAATTAGCTAAATACAATAATCGCTTTGAGTTATAGCGTTTAAATAAAGCTGATTCGGACGTTCGAATTTAGACGTCGTAAAAAATTCGACAATTCATTTTCTTACCAAATGGTTTCCATATTTAGATAGCCAGCTTTATAAGCTTTAATTTGATATTTGGGTTTAGGTATATTAAGTGTAATCTTAAGACGCTAGAGCTGTTATACTGGAGACACCCCCGAAGGTACACTGTAACCTTAAACCGAGGCCAAGTCCAAGTTTAATTTGCGTGTAAAATAAAATTCATATCCATGTGAGAGAGAGCAACTCAGAAATGGGCTATTAGTGACTAATTCAGCGATAATAAAACTCTCCAGGGAATATGTTCTATATTATGACATTCAGCTATGCTGGTGTGGATACCAAAAACTATGAATCAATGATAAACTGTTTCATAAACCAGTGGTCGTCTTTAAATTGGTTTCTAATTTAAAAAAATGTCCCAAAACTCCATGACTCATCGATGTGGCTCATAATCATGATTAGTGACAATTTTAAAATATTACTCGAGTTATTTATCCCCGAAATACCCACAGAAACCATTTTATTATTACTCGTGGCGAAGCACACGAGTTGTAAATCCGGCTTTGACTTTCTTGTTTTTTTTTCGTGTCACATTAGCGCATGCAAATTTATGCATGCATATTTTAGTTTATGTCGACGACTATATGGCTTTCAGCCATGAAATACATACCGCAGAATTTCTCCGTGTGTTGACAGTGACAAGCAAAGTAAAGAACTACAGCATACAATGACCCCAATTGCACGTTTTCAAGACAATGCAAGGCGTTCATGGATGGATAGGACCGTTTGATATTGTGTTCGCCGCTTATTTCTGTGGGATTTTTGTTCCGGCAAGTTTTGTGTTTTATATAACTTGCAATTTGCTTAGCGATCGAGCTTTGAAGTGTCGGCTACTGAATGTAGTGAATGTAGTGTAGTCTTACTTTTAAACCCGTGTATACACGCAAGCATAATGCACGGGTTATCGGAAACGGTGACTAAATAAAATTCTCTCACTCACTCACGCGCTCTTCAATTCCATCAGCTGTAAACTTCGTGAGTATTAAATGCTTTGTTACGAATACGTTTCGTAACAAGAACAACGTGAATCCAGCGATAACAATAATTTATTTGATTTATACGAATATAAACAACAATAAGCTTAAAGGTGTTTCGCATTTGGAGTTTTTAGTGCAACGTTAAAATCTATTTAAAAGGATTTTTCAACCGAGACACGCATTTTGATGCGTATCTACCTTAAAATAATAAAATTTAGACCTAATCGACTAAGTGTTCTTCGATAGCGCAGTGGATAGAGGTTTTAGCTTAGCCCCGGACGGCCCGAGTTCAACTCACGCTCGAGACCTTCTTTTTCTTTTTTTTCTTGTCCTGTTTTTCTTTTCTTCGGACTGGACATTATGAAAGTGATGTTCTGTTTCTTTTTTCCCGTTCGTCAAAAATTCTTACGTTTCATTTTTTTTTTTTTAAATATCGAACCGTGTCAGTGTGGAAACGTAAGCTTACGGCAATATTGCGTTACGCGTTCGCATTTCTTCTACACGGGTTGGCTCTTAGGAGCCTTTGATTAGACATAATTTTAAGCTTTGTTTCTCCGTAAAAGCACTCAAAACACTCGGGAAACAATGCTGCAATAATTTAAAAACGCCACGAGTTCAAGCTGTGTACAGCTTCTTGTTTGTTCTAATTTCTCGATTAAATGGCTTCTTATGTCGAATGAGCATCCTGGCCCTTACAATTTTCAACATTGAATCAAAAACCAACCTCTCCACTTACAGTACAAAGAAGGGTGGCGTTTGCGCTGGGTTTATGGTCGTGCACAATATGTTTCCTAACATAATAATCGGTTTTATTCTTCCGTAAGTTTAAAATAAGCGCCCAGACAGTAAACTCAAGAAAGAAGGGTTCCACAGAATGCTAAGCAATTTATTATCACTCAGGACCATTTATTGTCACTCAGGGCCATTGTTTATTGTCACTCAGGGCCATTGTTTATTGTCACTCAGGGCCATTGTTTATTGTCACTCAGGGTCATTGTTTATTGTTACTCAAGGCCATTGTTTATTGTCACTCAGGGCCATTGTTTATTGTTACTCAGAACCATTGCTTATTGCGTCGACGAAGGAGACGCTTCCTAATCTTGTCGGCTAGGCGGAACGAATCGAGAAAAGTGTCGGTACCAAATCTGCGCCATGTTGAAACGTCACAATAGTATCCAGCATGCTTAGCGCGTCGTCTAAGCGGAACGAATTGAGAAAAGTGTCGGTACCAAATCTGCGCCATGTTGAAACGTCACAATAGTATCCAGCATTCCCAGCGCGTGGAAATCAGGCATCATCCTGGGGAGCTGGGGTTCCGAAATGTCACATGTGAATAATCTATTTGTCTTGACTTAGTTTCGGATATTTTCCCGATTTTGGAATCGTACGGCTCAATATTTCAATGCCTACTTAAAGTATGCAGTGGAAAAATTGGACGAAGGTTCTTCTCCGGACCAAGTAAGTTGTTGGGTCTCTTTGAATCAAGCAAAGTTATCGGATTTTCCTCTCTACCGTTCTGGTATGTTTTGAATGTTATATCTTGATTTTGCTGTGGTTCTCTGCCTGATTGGGGAAGCTTTCACCTAAATACCGACGTCGTTCTTCGCGATGTTCTACGGTACGGTGCAATTCGCTGTATGTCTTGTAGCAATAATTCACTGACCGTCCGCGCCAGGGCGAACGCAGATTTAATAACTTTGCAGTGCTCGAAATTGCGCCTGTATCGAGCGCATTTGCGACTAAAGATTTCGCAGTTTTGTGACTACAATTTGTCTAGCTAATAAATGAATTATATTCAATAGTCTTGTGTCTTACTTGCAACTGGTAGTTGTAATTTTATCCGAAAAATCCTGCGAAATTGACGTTGAATGTTGCGTGACTTAAACGTCGATTTCATGCGCGGTGTCCAAGAAGTTTATCACGGGAGCACTTTTTCAGGCTTTCTCGGAAATTTCTCATTTCCGGTTCCGGTATTAGTACATGTACTGAGGAGTATGATTTCAGAATCGGAGAAATAACCAAAATGAAATCAAGACAAATATACTATTTATACGTCGGAAAAATCTGAGACCTTTCGGAGTACACAGCACGGCAGGATTTTGCCCGATCCCACGGCGATAGCGTGAATGATTTGTTTGATGTCGGCCCCACGTTTTTGCCTGCGTGACATATTTCGCGACATAGCCCTTTTAAACAGTGGATAAATTAATTTATGAAACTGAGGTACTAGGTCAAGACGAGGTGCCACGGGATATGGAGACGCACTATAATCTATGATTACTACTAGTTGTTAAATAGGGCCGTTATTTATTGTTACTCAAGGTCATTGTGTCTTGTT
Source organism: Dendrophyllia cribrosa (assembly GCA_024195265.1). Classification (NCBI taxonomy): domain Eukaryota; kingdom Metazoa; phylum Cnidaria; class Anthozoa; order Scleractinia; family Dendrophylliidae; genus Dendrophyllia; species Dendrophyllia cribrosa. Next base: position 17,349,740 of record JAJLRJ010000002.1, on the reverse strand, counting down.
ACTCAGGGTCATTGTTTAGTGTTACTCAGGGTCATTGTTTAGTGTTACTCAGGGCCACTACTTACTGTCACTCAGGGCCATTGTTTATTGTTACTCAGGGTCATCAGGCACTGATGCTTGATCGTAGAGTTTGGAATAGTCTTATTAAGGCTCGGCTGTGGCCGACGTAGTAGTAGTAGTAGTAGTAGTAGTAGTAGTAGTAGTAGTAGTAGTAGTAGTAGTAGTAGTAGTAGTAGTAGTAGTACGGCCATTACTTGCTGTCACTCAGGGCCATTGTTTATTGTTACTCAGTTTATTGTTACTTAGGACCATTGCTTACCGTCACTCAGGGCCATTTTTTATTTCTACTTAGGGTCATTGTTTTGGTGGTAGTGGATACGTCGGTGTTGGAGAGCCACAGTTCTTCTACGCGTCCATCACAGCGCTCACATTGGGAAAGATCTTCAGACTGCTGGGGGCAACTTTCGAACTTCCACCTCCCGTAGCAGCAACTGGCTTCCCAGAAGGCGTCGAGGTTAGCTTGATATTTTAGAATAACCATTTAACCCAATTGCCAACCCAAAAGAATATTAAGTGGTTGCTTATAATCCCATCCAGTCGACTGGGGTTGGGGACACTACCCTTGCTGACTTTGAACAAGTAGAACTTCGACAACAATTAAATACTATCCACCAAACTTTGTTACATTTAATTTATCTCGAAACATTTTTATTTAACAGGTGTCTGTGTTTGACGTGTGGTGTCTCCATGGCAGCCAATTTTTGGCAATTTGAAATTTTCTTTAACAGTGCGACCACGAAAAGCCTGAACGCCGAAAATATGTTTAGAATGTTAATTGTGTTGCGGCCAATCAGATTCGATAACCGGCAGACTAAAAGCCGACAAATAGTGATCTGTTTGACCGAGTCACGAAACTGCATTATTTCATTTGTATGACTTTTTCTTTCAAAACACGTCTGATTAAACAGGCGTCTTTTTTATTTTTGAGTTAGAAACTGTGAAGAAAAACAAACTGCAAGGATTTTTTAAGAAATAGCCGTGCAGACGTTAAGTGAATACATTTGCATTGGTTTGCTTACGCGCATGCAACATGCAGCCTTCATTATCCGCCACTTTTATCGACAAAATGATGAAGTAAAACAGTTTATTGCTTGCGAATTACATATACAACAAAGGCAACCGGATGATATTCACCTCGTGCTTTGTTCGAGCCAGGCCAGTGCATGGGATTATCGAGGGACTGGAATATGTTTTAAAAAGCGGACGTCTAAAGAACGTCCGACCACAAAAACAACAGACACATGAACGGGCGCGCTGCGAGGTGAAAATTCGATCTTCGTTAGTTCAACTGACTGAATGCGTGGTCGACAAAATGGCTATCACTTGATAGTCGCCCCGAGTTCAAACCGCCGTTTTATCATACCCTATAGGTAGTGGCTTTGATAGCAAGCGCGTATAAATCAAGCGAATGGAAATGTATTTCGCGCTGTGTCTGCGCGGCTATTTTTGAAAACGTTTTTTTTTTCCTTACGTTTTGGAAAAAGGGCATAAAACTGAAATAATGCCGTTTCTTGACTCGGTCAAACAGATTACAATTTGTCGGCCTTTCTTCTGCCGCTTCTCGAATCTGATTGGATGTAACACAATAAACATTACAGACATACTTTTGGCGTTCACGCTTTTCGTGGTCGCACTGTAAATACAACGTTAGACCGCTTTTACAAGTTAAAATTATTTCAGCATTGTTCTAGTAACTATAATTATATTACTTCTAAGTCGTTTTTGGCGCTTCTATGACAGCAAGGATAACGTATTCAAGATGAACGCCTTTTTAGACAATGACATCAATCATGTCTTATATGACGTCATTATATCATGTCACCGATTTTAAAGTGTATATTTTGGGACTTCTTATTTATCCTCCAAGTTTCATTGTGACAGTTTTAATTGTTTCTCCTCCTTTTAGTCTTAGAAGCTAAAAATAGTCTATTACGCGAATGTAAAACATAAGTGGTAATCATTATAAAGTACAAAAGATACAGTAAAGGTACTATAACAACGGCAAACTGATCTTTACGGCAAGAAGAAAAGATAGAGGCAAAAGTGAAATAAAAAAACAAATAGTTGAATATATTTGCCCGATATTTCGGTTTGCAAAACAAACCTTCTACGGGGGCTAAAAAACAAAAATGAATACAGAAATAAAATGACTGTTACATATAAATCATTTGAAATATGGCATACAACAGAATAACAGAAAATGATTGGTAAGAAATAAACTAAATGTCACTAATTAAGTTCATCACGTCTATTTATACCATGAGGATCAAGTGTCTTCGCTTTATCTATAAGATGGGCCTCGTGTGCCTTCCTGACTGAGTCGCGGTTGTTGTGGATGAGTTCCAAGGGAATGAGGAGGATGTCGTTAATAGAGTGGCCAGGTTGGTTAAAATGTATTGAAACAGGAGTAGGATTGAAAAGATTGTGGTGATTGAGGATGGAGCGGCGATGTTCTCCAAAGCGTTCATTCAGTTGGCGTTTGGTTTCCCCCAAAAAAGATACGTTTCTCCTAAATAAGGATTTACTTAACGATACGTTCCAATTACTTAATACGTGCATTACTTAATATTTTCAGACTTCTTACGCTACAGCGGACTTTGATCTGCGAATTGCTGGCGGTCCGTTGATCTACAAAGGATTTTATATTAAAGGAAAAGTCAACATTCTGGGATGGGGAATTTTCGCAAATGTCAGGGTATCAGATACGGTGAGTGAGTAACATTGAATGCATACAGGCGTAGAACCTGTCTGATGCTTCCTTTCCATCATGCGCATTTTGTGATTCTATCACGATTTTTGATACTATTTACACCCCCGGGGAGGGGCGGGGGGGGGGGGGGGGGTGGGTGTACTCCCAACTCCCTACAATGGGCTATACGGGGATGCTCCTCCCGAAAGGGGTACCTTTTTATCTTTTTATAGGCTGGAGGTATATAAAAGGGTAGGAACCCGGGGGGGGGGGGGGGGGGGGGGGGGGTACTCCCTTATATACACTATATAGGTATGTGCCGCCCGATAGGGTAGGGTTTTTGAGGTGCTCAGTCCTTAAATAGGGTATCCTTTTTGGTATTTTTGGTATTGTGATCCTTAGATAGGGTCACGAATTGCAGTATTCACCGCAACGCGCAAAACGAAAAAGATATGGTCTGTTAAAACTGTACTTCACGCCTGAATTGGGCCTTAAAAAGGGTATCAAATCTCGATTTTCTACCCTTAAATAGGGTCAGGGTTTGAGAACCTTGGCGGCACACACCTATCCTAAATTGTCGGGAGTACCCCCCCCCCCCCCCCCCCCGGGGGGTAGGAATTTCACGAGTTGAAGTATAGAAAGGGGTAGGGAAAACTGCCATTTAGGTATCTTGACTCCCACCACGGCGTGAACTAAATAATGAATATAATTGTTCGGTTAACATCATTAGTGGTAACGCTTGATGATTTCCCGTGGAAGTTTATTTCAAGGGTATAGTAGAGATGCAGTGTTTCTTCTGTAGGTATATGATAGGGTTAATCGCGGTCAAACGAGAGAAATTTGCAAAAGTTAAGCAAAGTATACTTAAAAGTTAAGGTTGTCATTTTCACTGTTTAAAGTTTAATATATTGCCAATACACTGTCAATTTACCAAACGTTTTGAAAGTTTACCAAAAATGTTCTAAGCATTTAAAAACTGTGAACTGCAAAATTGTCGACGCCATTTGTCAACATAATTTTGATCAAGCGCAAAGAGTTTTGATCAGTTTTCAACGGAAAAAAGCTCATCATTTTGAGAAAAATTGAAAGATAGTAACGTCAACTATTTTTTATACATCCTTGCCCATATTTCCACTTAATATTAAATAAAATCCCACTAAATAAAACGAAAAACGCCTCGGATCGACGTTTGACCGCGGTGGAATGAAAGGGGGGCCATTTTCAATGAAAGATATATGAAAGAGTTACCTTTAAAAACCTGGCTTTTCTGTTAAAAACGGTAGATAAAAAGGTAAGGCGGGTTGGGACCTCGGGGCAGAGCATACCCGTACAAAACTTTGTGAGTACCTCCCGGACTATTTTTTAACCTTAAAACTTCGGGGTACTTATTTCGGATAAAAAGTCGTCCAAAAGTCCAAACGTTTTCACACCCCACTAGTTTTCATAATTGAAAATGATTTCATTTTTTTGACGTGTTGCAATTCAAAAGAAGTAGAGATGCAGTGTTTCTTCTGTAGGTATATGAAAGGGGGCCATTTTCAATGAAAGATATATGAAAGAGTTACCTTTTCTGTTAAAAACGGTATATAAAAGGGTAAGGCGCGTTGGGACCTCGGGGCAGAGCATACCCGTACAAAACTTTGTGAGTACCTCCCGGACTATTTTTAAGCATGAAAACTTCGGGGTACTTATTTCGGATAAAAAGTCGTCCAAAAGTCCAAACGTTTTCACACCCCACTAGTTTTCATCATTGAAAATGATTTCTTTTTTTGACGTGTTGCAATTCAAAAGAAATTTACAATTTAGCCAACACAAAGTATGATTCTGTTAATCTGTTTATGTTATATTTTTTTTCAGGCAGTTTTTGTGGACTTGAAGCCTGACCCAGTGGATATTTTAGGTATCGCTAAAATCCAACGAAGTCCTACCGACAGCAGCGTGGGACCGTGGTTCTATGTTAATGCTAGACAGATTCCACCTTACATTGAGGTAAGTGAGTGCGTTTTGGGGTGGTCGATGAAGCATTGAAAAGGACACTGTCCCGGATAAAATATCTTGTTTTCATGATTATGGCCAGGAGCTTGCCTTAAACTTACTTTTGTGTCTTGAAATATGACGAAAAAATCGCCAAAAATGACGAGAGCAAAAAAATGTGAACGGCTAAAGAGAAAAACAATGGCTAAAAATGTCAAACTTCTGCACGAGTGGTAATTTGGATTTGATTAATTGTAATCCACTTCCATCCTTGTAATCCTGCACTACTGCTTCTAAATTGCTCTATAGAATATTTTTATTCAATAAAAAGGTTATTTGTTATTTCGGCGGGACAGTGTGGCTTTTTATCAGCACGGAACCCACTCAGTTTAACTCTTTCACCGCTAGCGACAATTATGGAGACATCAATCATGTAGTTTTAACTTCAAATGAAACCTCTACGGCAGTACTTTATTTCGGCGGGACAGTGTGCCTTTTTATCAGCACGGAACCCACTCAGTTTAACCCTTTCACCGCTAGCGACAATTATGGAGACATATTGTGTAGTTTTAACTTCAAATGAAACCTCTTCGGCAGTACTTTATTTCGGCGGGACAGTGTGTCTTTTTAACAGCACGGAACCCACTCAGTTTAACCCTTTCACCGCTAGCGACAATTATGGAGACATATTAAGTAGTTTTAACCTCTTCGGCAGTACTTTCGTATGGTACTATTCGTTTTTCAGTTATTTTACCGAAAATGAAATTTGTATTTTTCTTGATTTTTTTGCACTCTTGGAAGTTAAAGGTTAACCCTTTGGTTGCGATATTGGAACATTAAGTCGAGTAATTATTCTAACGGTGTTTAAGTTGCCGAAACATGGTAGTCTGTCTCAACCCTTATTGAACCTACTGTAGTATGCTAGTCATAAGTGATGGGACACTTACCAAGATGTTATTGAAATAATCCATTTCTCTCCTCCCCCGAATCAATGTTGAGTTTTGATGATCCAACGCAGATTTATACAAGAGTATTGACGGACATTTGTCAACGTTGTTTGGGGGAGAAGGGGAGGGGGTGGGGTGGGGGATTGCGCCCAAATTGTTATTCTTACCCGAACGACGATAATAAACATGATTCACTATCTGCAACTGACTGAGACTTTGTTCGAAGTTAAAGAAATTTCAAAGTTGCTTATTGAGTAATCCCGTTGCTAAGAGCACCACAATCTCAATTAATGAACTATAGCCTAATTACATTTGGTAAGAAAAACCTGAAAAATAAACAGCGCCATAGCAAAATACTGCTGAAGAGCTTTCATTTGAATGGTCACATTAGAATTTCATCCACAGACTCAAAAGTTAAAACCACCTTGTACAGCACAATAAACAGTACCACAGGAAAGTACTGCTCGGTGGCTTTCATTTGAATGGTCACAACTGTAGAATTTCATCCACAGACTCAAAAGTTAAAACAAACTGCAGGGCTGATCTGACTACAATGTACGTTAAAAAATAGACTTTGCGAGACACCATCACGACAGAAACCGATAAAGTAGGATCGCAACCGTGGACAGCTGTTTCGTTGTTGTTGCAACTCATCAGCACCGTGTAGCGAACTAAATGTCGCCAGCAAGAAAGCCAGCGCAAATAGATTTCACAATGACCAGTTCACCATATCAAGTTCCGTACTATGTACTCACTTGTCACTCGAATCACGCGCTGCCACATCACGTGTTCCGAGGAACAAAGAGCCCATAGTGTCGCAAAGATGTCTCGCAAAGAGAAATGTAGATGGACAAAGCCGATCTGAACATTTAAACGCGTGGACAAACCATGCTTAAAAAACACAGCATATCGGATCTGTAAAGACCTACGGTCCCAAAATATAAAAATAAAAGCGAAATCTGCAAAGGACCGCAAACGATAATGCTGCTAACGGAATACGTAGGATCTGCGAGAGACCTAACCAGCCAAAAAATGAACAAACAATTCCACAAACTCAAAAGTTAAAACCACATTGTACAGCATGATAGACAGTACCATAGAAAAGTACTGCTCAGTAGCTTTCATTTGAATTGTCACACTGTAGAATTTCATCTACAGACCGAAAAGTTAAAACCACATTGTACAGCGTAATAAACAGTACCATAGAAAAGTACTGCTCAGTAGCTTTCATTTGAATGGTCACACTGTAGAATTTCATCCACAGACTTTAAAGCTGGAACTACCTTGCACAGCATAAAAGACAGTATCATAGGAAAGTATTGTTAAAGTACTGCTGAAGAACCTAAATTTGAATGGTCCCACGGTATGATTTTATTACCAGGCTGAAAAGTTAGGGCCACATCATTCGACTCAAGGTGTGACAAGCTCTGGCTTTAAAATGTTAAAAGAGACATTTTGTAAAAAAAGTTAACCATAAATCTGTTTTGAACGACGTTTTAATCGATTTATTCGATATCAATTTCCATTTTCATACAAGTACAAAAAAGCCAAAAAGCCAAAAAGGGATTAATTAGCTTAATAATTTTAGCTTGCAGCATTAACAGGGAACCCATACGTTAATAACTGTACATTTATCGTGTAATTAAATATATCATGATTTATCTGTATTCTGAGGCGTTTTGAGGCCGTTTCTTTGGGCGTTTCCCTTTGTATGCCTAATTAATTCCTATTGGCCTATTCACTTTTCGTGTTTTCATTTTTCATTTTTCCATGACAACGTTATTGCAATTAGGTGTATGTATAATTATATAGTGACGAGAATGCTAAAAATAATGATAATCAACGGTCTCTAAGAGCCATCTAGTGAAAACGAAACAACGTAAGGTTAAGTCCACAGATCGGTTTTAATTTTCCATACTGAGTTTGAAGTCGAAGAATTGAAGAGTAAAACATTTAAAACGACCAAAACATCTTAGCGTGACATAATATATGCATTGTGCGAAACGAGACTGTCTGGACAACTGGATGACGTAATTACACTGACGAATTTGCAAAAAAATTACTACAGCAAACGTCTTTTAACGCGTTTTACACTGGGGAATTAAAAAGGTTTACAGATGATGGAACTAGTGAAAATTTGCATATCTGTCTGTTGCTCTTTGCCGTGATTACCAACCGCCGATCCATTGTGTTCTTGTTTTTCACGATTAGGCATACATCGAGGGGTACACGGAGCTTCTGGGAATCTCAGTTTATTGCCGTCTCAACCTTACCATGTCCCAAATGGAGTTGCTGATTCAAGGAAATTTCCTTAACCTCATAAAAGCTGAAGTGTTTATATCAGCAAGTTACAGCTTGACCTTCGCGAGCGCACAGTTTTACGTCAAAGTAACGGTGGATTTGACTGGAATAAATGACGTAAGAACAATTTTTTTTTCTTTAAAGTCATTGATGTTTTACCTAACTACTTAAAAAACAGCTTTAGCTATTCTCTATTTTCGAATTGCCCATAATACACTTTGTTTGCCCCCCAAATTTTGCATAAACTATTGTTTTGAAATGCTCTTGGGAATATGCAGTCCTCTCAAGAGCATTTACAAACAATAGTTTATGCAAAATTTGGGGGGCAAACAAAGTGTATTATGGACAATTCGAAAATAGAGAATAGAGGTGCAACTCTCTGGAACAGTCTGCCCTACAATCTAAGGCAAGAGAAATCTCTCAATCGTTTTAAGCAATTGTTAGATCTTCATTTTAGTTAATTAAGTTAAATACACGGCAATCATGGAAAACAGGACTAGTTCAGTGTAATAGGCCATTTCCGAGTTACGTTTGCCTCGTCGTCAAAGCGAGGCTAGGTGCACAACCTTTCATATGGAAATGAGATTTTATTCAAATGCAAATAAAACTCATTTCCATATGAAAGGTTGTGCACCTAGCCTCGCTTTGACAACGAGGCATAAGGTAACTCGGAAATGGCCTATTACGAGTAGCATTTTTATTAATAGACTTTATAGATAGGTATTAATTGTTAGTAGAAATTATCATGTAGTTGTATTTTATTTTGTACCAACCTGATGAATTTTTACCGTGTTAAAATAAAGATTTGAGATTTGAGATTTATAGGGAATCAACGCTTCACACAATTAACGCGAACTTTTAAGTCGTGTTAATTTTTGTGAGCGTTAATCTCCGCGACATTAATTCCCATTAATTATTATAACCTATTATTCTGGATCCAGTCCAGGCACATTTGACCTCTAGGAAACAAACAGACTGATTTCTTTTTTCTGCACGCTGTTTTTCAATCTTTTACATTGTAAAGCCTAAAGGTATATCATTTACAATATTTCCAGTTAATTCAGTACTTTAAGAAGAGCAGTTCTCGACATGATCTCCTTCTGGTATTTTGGGGGAACCAATCAAAACGCTAGGAATCTTATAAGAGAGATTTAGTTTTTAATAAAATAAATAATATAAAAGTATGAGAATATGACTCCATTATTCCGGGCAGTTTTACAGGGATAACCAAATAAAGGCAAAATGATCTGATAATTGATCAATCCCTAAGTATTCAAACAATGCTCCAATCAGAGCTTGCTAAACCTTACAACCGGTGCAAAACGCGATAAAAAAACGTGTAAGTGATGCACTTGGATTTGCTTTTGAGCCGATAAATATTTGTTGTGATTAGTTGGAGCAAGCTGCAAACGCTTGATTACTACCTAAATAGCTCAGTTGATGAGGAGCCAAATGAATCCGTTTAGTAGAAAATTATAGGGCCTTTACTGAGGAAGAAGCTAATTAAGACATCTGCCACTTCACAGCTTGGGACCTCTCAGGACAGGCATTCATTCGTTCGTTCGTTCATTCATAGCTTGCGCGAGATTGAGTTCAGTAGCAAGGCTATTGAAACAGACACAACGGTTTTTCTAACGACGCATTACAGCGATTGACGAAAGCGTTTGTTTAACACTCCGTGGTACGTGAATCCTTTTTTTCGTAGGCACTGGACGCGGCCGCTAAAGCAGTCAGAGCTGCTTTCGATGCAGCAGAGAAATCACTGAGGGATGCAAGAGCAGAGGTTGCCAATGCAAAAGCGGAATGCTTAAGAAAGATGTCACTAAAATGCGACAACTGCAAGAAACTTAAATGCAAAGAAGCGGAGGACAATTGTAAAAACTTTCTGGACGCCGCTGGCAAGTGGATATCCAAAAACGTTTTAGCTCCGGTAAGTATTTCAAGACATCTGGAATTTTCTGGAAATGTGTATTCAAAAAAAGAAATGTTTTTTTTTGTTAAACTTTATTCATGACACAATCAGCAAAATAACATTACATACAACTACAGTTAAACATACGATCACAGATATTTTGCATACTGCTGAAGATTAAAGAAAGAAAGAAGAAATAATAATTATCCGCTTACAATGGGCGAATCTTTGTTGTTTACATTTTGCTTCATTAGCATACGAATTTACGTAGAGAAGGCACCGTGCTAAATACGAATTGACTTCAAAACTTGATAGAGCTTGTTAAACTTAGTAATCTGTGCAATTTTAAGCTTTTTTCATGCAATATTTAAGGACATATCTGCTGTTAAAAACTGCAAAATTGTTGGGTGGCAAAAGCGCTAATGAGCCATACATTCTTTGTAAAATTTTGAGTTTTTTAAAACAGCATTGCACGAAGTGTACCTAGTATATCGGGCTCAAATTTCCAGAGAAAGCTAATTGTGCTATGCTCTTTCAAAATTCAGTGTTGATTTTATTGTAGCTAGGAAAGAGAATGATGCGTATATGCTAATGAGCCATAAATGGTAAACAAGATTCTCCTATACAACAAACGCAGAACAAACAATATTAGACTTTCTAGTAATCGTTGAAGATCCGTATAGGTAATACAATGGTAAGTTTCTAGGGGTATTTGGAATAAATACCTCGAGTAATATTATACCGCCAAACTGGCAATAATTTGATATAATGGCATTTCATTGTTCACATGACTTGATGTTTTAATGGTATCAACATTTTTACAGCCGTAAACATTTAAGTTTATCGTTGTAACTATTATACTCTTATGCTCCATTTTAGCATTTTTTTATTAGATCCAAGATAGCAGGTGTGCAGAGCTAATACGGAGCTTTAAGGCTGGTTTTCACTAGCGCATAAGCATAAGCACAAGCCAACATACGCAGACTCAGTAACATGTTGATCATTAGTTCCAATTGTTTGAACAAAACAGAACAATAGGCACTAATGATCAACACGTTACTGAGTCTGCGTATGTTGGCTTGTGCTTATGCTTATGCGCTAGTGAAAACCAGCCTTTAGCAACCACGACGGCAACGCCAAAGAAAACGTCGTTGAAAAAAATAATTTGCGCTCATTTAAACCACTATGAAATTGTTCCAAATTGTTTAATTGTTTAAAGTGACTAAACTGTCCAGGAGCTGAATTGGAAGGGACGTCTTTCAAGTTCAAATATAGCAAGGAAAATTAACCGTCATGTGTTCACGTTGTTGTTTTACAGGGAATCAAATGTATCAAATGTAAAACGCACGTGCAGAGGCATTGTTTTCGCTCATTGAACCTATTGTTTTGTTCCGCTCTCGCTGCCGTTGCCATCGTGGTTTCTAAAGCTCCCACGTGATTTCCCGTCATCGTCCCATTTTATACCTTTCGTGAAAACGAACGTGTCATCCAGCGAGACAAAGCAAGAATGAATGAATCAACGACTGCTTTGTAGCCAGGCCACGAGTCTAAACATCACGTGCGGGGGGTTCAATACATTGAAGAAACCATACCCCTTGTCCAGGCCCTGCACGTGTCCTATGCTATTACATAACAATAACTGTTGCATAAGAAGCTTACACACGTGCCTTCAACGTTGCCTATTAAAATTAACCAACTTCTCCGGGAAGAAAGACATAAAAATTCTATTCGCATAGCAAATAATCTCTTTCAAGTTGTATTGTTATAGCTTTAATATTATCTCCGATCTTCATCGAAGTTACGAAGGGAGGACCACAGGGATCTTAACCTTGAATCATATGAACCGTTAAAGCGACCACCCAAGATGCAAAGCCAAGGTGGTCGCTTATGGGAGGGTCGTGACTAGAATGGATACTCCAAAATCAGGTTGGACCACCTCGGACGCTTATATAAGAATTATATAACGTAACGACACTTAGAATTTATTTTCAATATTTTTTTAAGTGTAAAAAACAAAAAATCTGAAATCCTCACTCAGGATTGAACCTGCGACCTCAGCTAGGGTTAGGCTTACATAGCCTACCGTACCAGCTTCTCGGGTTGTTTAGGCCTAAATTTAACTATATAAACTGCTAACCCCAACCTCAACTGCAAGCTAACCAGTTACTCCGTTATATAAGTCTCAATAAGGCGTCCGGGGTGGTCCAAGCTGATTTTGGAGTATCCATTCTAGTCACCACCCTTACTTACGGGAGGTGGTCGCTTACGAGAGGTCAGACCACAGGGCGACTTTACTTTTAATCAAATGAACCTGTAGCAATTTCAATATACAAAGCACTTATCATAGCGGAGCCCCAAACTCATAGAACCTAGAACTCATAGAACCTGCCCGTCATTTTCATGGTCATGGCTAGCGGAATGTTTCGCGGGCGCGTTGTGTGTCCGCCGTACGCGTTGGGCAGGGCTAACTCGCGGGCGCGTATGATGTCGCAAAACATGCACGTATGACTCCACACAACATCCGGGATCTTAGCAATTTTGAAACCAAAGCGACGCTTTGTTTTTCGCGCGGCTACATGGCAAAATGTCACGTCAGCTGGGAAAACACTTTTGATGTTTTGCTGTGTTTAGCGGAGAAAACCGATTCAAATTAAAGTCGTTATTTCCCTGCATTTTTTCGCGGTTTGCTACAAGGGATACTAATTAATGGATACTCAGAAGCCGCTATAGTGGAAAAAGAAGAGATTTCAGGGATAAAATCTTGCTTCGAGGAACTTCGTACGTTTTAATCAATGCAGGAGCAATGCGGGAGATGTTTCTCACTGAAGAAGCGGAGATGAAAAGAATTTCTTAAAGTTAAAACAAATTATATTTTTCGATGAGAATTTATGTTGATATCAATCTGTGATTGACTTTTTCTTTGTCTCTTGTTAGTTTTGGAGAATTGTTTATAAAACGCGCTTAAATTCAGTCGTTTCATGATTTCTTTCATCGAAGACAGCTCGGCCTCGATGCGCTATAAATGGTTTGCATTTTTCGTTTAAACAGAAACTTATGGAGATTTGAATGAAATTTTTCGAAAGAAGATTGTGTTGTCCATTTTTATGTGTTTGTTCATTCATTGCATAGGTTGAAAAGCGATTTTATGTAAACAAAACAAGACTTGGATTTTAAATAGTTCTAACTTCACTCGCGTGGCCTTATGCAAAAACGTTTGTGTATTTTTTGCAATTTTGATTTCCAAATCAATTTCTCGGGCAATTTTGGATAAGCAACAGGTGTATTTTATTTGGAAAGTAGTCGTACTAGTTATTCCAGACGGAGAAAAAGTTGTTTTTGTGAACTTTTGTGCGGTCTAAATGTACTGTGCAGACGGTCGCGTAATTCTGTTTTTGAGAATTGCTACTAGAAATTGAAAAAATAGCCCGGTCATCAATCTTAATTCTTGTGCTTCCGACCTTTCACCTCAGTTAAGTTTATCATCGGCTTTCTGTTCAGAGAGCGACGCTTTTAGGCTCAGTCTATCTATATATATTATTGAAGTTTTGATGGAAGGGACAAAATTTTCCCTTTATCGGACTTTTACTGTTAGACATTCAATTTGCGTCTGTAGTGACATCGAAATATGGGCGAGTGGTCGCTTACGGAGGTTAAAAACAATAGGAAAATTGAAATCGCCAACGTTGGAAGTGGTCGCGGTCACTTACGAGAGGTGGTCACTTCAGAGAGATTTGGACAATAGCGGATTTAACTGGAAAAATTTGGTATTTTGGAAAAGTGGTTGCTTAGAAGAGGTGGTCGCTTACGAGTGGTGGTCGCTTAGGAGAGGTCGTCGCTTAGGAGAGGTGGTCGCTTAAGAGAGGTGGTCGCTTAGGGGAGGTGGTCGCTTAGGAGAGGTGGTCGCTTACGAGTGGTGGTCGTTTAGGAGAGGTGGTCGCTTAAGAGAGGTGGTCGCTTACGAGTGGTGGTCGCTTAAGAGAGGTGGTCGCTTTTGAGAGGTGGTCGCTTAGGAGAGGTGGTCGCTTAGGAGAGGTGGTCGCTTAGGAGAGGTGGTCGCTTAGGAGAGGTGATCGCACATGGAGGTTCGACTGTATTCGCATAAACGGGGTAAATTAACAGTTGGAATTCTGAAACATGTTGGTGGGATTAAGGGAAAATTCCTGACTTTTGTTCGGGACGTTAAATGTGGCTAATGCACCCACAGCCTTATCGTCTCACCCATTACTTACATCTATGTTTCATTTCTACCGCATGTAGGTCAAGAAGGTCATCAAGAAAGTTTTTAAGGGCTGGAGAAAGAAGCGTGGACTCGATAATCTGCGTAACGACAATTTTGCCTATCATCTTCGGCGTCGTCGCTTTGTCAGTAAACTAATCTGTGAAGGAATTGTTGGAGGAAGTTGTGAAGGTTAACAATGTTTCCTTAACCCGTTAATCACCAATATCAAAATACAAATTAATAATAATAATAATAATAATAATACATAAATTTCTATAGCGCTCATTACTAAAGCTCAATGGCGCTTTAAAATGTATACAGATAAATTCAATATTAATATTAATATTAATTTATATTAACGACTACTAAACAACAAGATGGGTATGCAGCTCGAACTGTGAGCCTTGGTGGAACACACTAATTACAGATAATAGAACAGCGAACTGAAAAATCCCACCCAGGCTATAAGAACCCTGTGCGCCGCCTGATACGAAAACCCGAAAACCCAGTGGGACAAAATGGGAACGCACCCCCCAACCAAATGCAGTCGCACAAACCTCTGGAGGTTAAAGGTTAAATACAATCATATAAAAGTCAAGCGAATAAAAAACTAAACGTTGCGAAAAACGTTCGAGAGCTGAGATGAATACATTACAACCATCCAAGCCTTATATACTTTACAACAATAGAGCCAACTAACGCCGAAGCAGCAGAAAATATTTACATTCTCTGTTACTGCCACTTGCAGTTTAGCTCCGTCGAATGTAAATATATATTTTTTTGTCCCCATCTATTTTGTTTTAGTATAAATCTACTAGGCTAAGCGTTCCATCACGAATGCTGTTCTCTTATTGGCTACGCTACTCACTGTAGAAAGTGTCGAGTAGAGTGATTAGCCGATTATCCGCGCGTGGCGTGACCTATTTACATCATTATTCAATAAAAACGCGAGCCTTTCTTGGTATCAAGTTTTGAACGTCTGGTAGATTTATACTAAAACAATTTTTCGCTCTTGATATCTATGCGTGATAGAAATCTCGAGCTCATAATCTAATTCTTAAATAGAAGTAATAGAGAGAAGTAATAGAATTAATACATGTATGACACGTGTAACTTACACTGTGGCTGTGAATGTTTTGGAGAATCCAAAAACGGATTTTGTGATCTGACAACAACAACAACAGCAAAAAAAAAAACAACAACGACAAATCCGAACACGTGGATCATTTCTGTAAAAACACCGTTGGTATGCAAATGAAAAAAAAACTGTTTTGACTCGTTTCTGATTTTCTCTCTGCTTCAACGAATAATATTCAAAATATATGCACCGAAAATAGCAGTCAAAACGAGTAAAATTGCACGACAGACCGCTAGCCAATAGGCCATTTCCGAGTTGCCTTTAGCCTCTCTATCAAAGCGAGGCTAGGTGCTAAACCTTTCATATGAAAATGAGTTTTCATTCACATGCAAATAAGTTTTATTTGCATGTGAATGAAAACTCATTTCCATATGAAAGGGTTTGCACCTAGCCTCGCTTTGATAGAGAGGCTAAAGGCAACTCGGAAATGGCCTATTTTATATACCTTTCTTGAATCCTTTCCTATAAGAATGCTCAGGTAACAAATCTCAAAAGTCCGGATTTACTGGATTTGATCAGATGATTGTCACCGGAGGATGGATTCAAGGATTTCATAATCCGTTTATATCGGAAAAATCCGTTTTTGGATTCAAGAATCCCGATTCTGATTTCCCCCATTAAATTAGCCTATGTTTGTTGTCAGGAATTGCAAGTTTTTGTTCATTCTCATGCAATATTGCGGAGACATTCACCAAAGGCTTGTGTGTTGTGTTCGATGTGGCAATTGGTTTCCTGTATCTTACTGAGAAGGCGACTGCTTGGGTGGGCGCCGCAATCAACTTCCTCCTCACCGCATTCAGAGTAAATAGGTAAATTGTTTTCTTTATTCCTTCTCTCTGGTGAAGGGGGGGGGGGGGGGTAGAAATTTCGCCCTAAAAAATCCTGCACAGCTCATTTTTGCGGAAGAAAAACTATTTTGTACACTAAAGCGACATAAAAGAATATATCATAAAAGAAACTCCTGGGTACGTTGGTTCCTTATAAGGTCCAAGTGATATTAGTTTCCTTGTCATTTTTCATCCCATTCAAAACAGGCGTTTTCCGGCTTCTGTGAACGAAAGGAAGAGAGAGTAATCACCTCTTTCACTCTGTCTTTCCGAATGGAAATTAAACTGTCTGTCTGTATGATCTGGCATAAGTCATTTCTTCTTTAAAGTATCACGGGAATTTTGGCCTTTTTTGGTCAAAGCAATTCTACAATACAATTTCTTAGTTACTTTCTAGTGGTTAGCGAGTCGGACTTTCAACCTGAAGGTCAGTGGTTCGAGCCTTGTCTCTGCCGTCGTGATGATTTCCTTAGATAAGAAACTTTGTTTTACACACTGTCTATCGTCAGCCAGGTGTATAAATAGGCACCGCACCATTTAAAGCTGGGGGTAACCTTGCGATGGACTAGCATCCCATCCAGGGCGGGAGGGGGGGGGGAATAGTAATACTTTCAGTCGCTTCATGTTACAGAAACCGAGCTAAGCTCTGGCAGGGTTGTGCCTAAATCATACCGTCCAGAAGGACGTCGGACACCTTATTGATACTTATATAACGTAATGTCGACACTTTCATTTTCAATAAATTTTAAAATGTAAAAAAGAAAATCTAAAATGCCCACTCAGGTTTGAACCCGTGACCTCAGCTAGGCTTAGGCTTAAATAGCCTACCGTACCACTGTACCACCTAATTTCTCGGATTGCTTAGTCCTAAATTTAACTGTATAAATTGCTACTCCTAACCTCAACTGAAAGCTAACCAGTTACTCCGTTATATAAGTCTCAATAAGGTGTCCGACGTCCTTCTAGACGGTATGATTTGGGCTTGACCCTCTGGCAGTTGTGAGCCACTAGGCTCGTGAAGACTTTATCTTCTTTTTTTCTCAAGCTTTTAATACTGTTAATTTTATTTCCTACTAGTATCATTATTGAATTTGCATTGTCAACATACGCTGGCGGAGCCTTTCCTGACGTGACGTTTGCCGCTGGTGTTGACATGGTCATATTTGGAAAAGAACTGTACCTCTCTATCTCTCTCAATCTGAATGACATCGTTGGCAGTCTGTTAAGGGGAAGTGACAGTGCCACTAACTGGTACAAGGACAAAATGAACAAAGACAATACGGACACTTTAGAGAACTACTACGATACGCCGAACCCGTTTGTTGACTTTCAACTAACAGGTAATATGTGAAATTTGAAATCCATCCCACTGACAGATTTAAAAACTAGAACCACCGAATACAGCATATATTTAACAAACAGTACCACAAAAAAATGCAGGTAGCTATAAGTAGTATATTACCGAGTTATTTTTATAGGTTTTCCTTTACTTTTTTACTAAAAAATCACAATTTTTTTTGTTATACTGACGTAACTTAAGGGGCACAATATTAGTTTATCTAGACGTGCCCCTCTCCTCTCCTTCCTACATACAATGTGACTTAATTTAATTTGTACTGTACGTTTTTCTTTCCTTGGAAATATTATACCTTTTTACTTATTTTTTTTTCACCTTATATTTAATTCTGTATTGTTATCTGCTAAGGTTTGGCGAAATAAATAAATGAAAAAAAAGTAAGTAGTATATGTAGGTAGATTACATGACTTTACTTTGAAAGTGAATGATACTATTATGATTCAGAATTCTTCAAGATTGAGAATCAGCAGTCAGCGACAGACGACAGATACGGCCCCTGTTTATACGTGGATTCCACGACAGATGGCGCTCTCATTAAAGTGACGGGATGCAATGGCACTGATGAAAGACAGATGTGGTCTTACACACAAAAAGGACAAATCATGGTAGTAACAAGTTCTTCTGAAAATGATCGATAGTATTCCCAAAATAAATGCTCCCTAAGTTTCTTAGCTAACCACTTTCTGAGATAACACAAAGAATAAGCAAAGGTTATCAATCGGAACTTATAATAATAATAATAATAATAATAATAATAATAATAATAATTTTAAACCCGGTCGGCTCCTCAGGGTGGGATGAAGGAACAAATGTCTACAACACGACGACATCGTTATCGATTTTCTTAGCAGTCAATTTATTTTTATTTATTATAACTATTTATTTCTAAAATCAAATATTTTAACAGGATATGGTCTAGTTTAAATAAGGTCGCCCTGTATTTGAATTAAAATAATTCGGGGACTCGGAAATTGTTTTCGAGTCCTGAACGTGATTCTAACTTGCGCCTTCAACTGCCGTTACATGCACTACGCCATTAGGCCACGTATGGGCAAATACGTCAAAGAATAACATTCAGAAACCACAAGCTGTTGAAAATTTTGCCTGCCGGATTGTAAGCGGAGACCGAAAATATGATAACGCCTTTCTTAAAATAATTAAAATGGTTACCGGTCGCTAGCGAGTTGTATTATCGTAACGCCATCATGGCATTTAAAATAAGTGTATGACAGGCTGTGTTCCAGAATACCTGTCTTCACAATTCATCAAACGCACGGGTATAACAAATCGCAGAACTCGCAACTCCCAAAAACTTAATGTACCGCTTTTTTAAAACAGCCACCGGACAAAAAACATTTTATTATAGAACAGTAACTTTATGGAATTCACTCGATGCTTCGCTCAAACTTTCAAGAAATGTCCATATTTTTAAAAGGTCACTTAGATATAGAGCGTTTTCACTCACGTGACCTTCAGTCCCGTGGGACTCAAATGACAAGGGCCATGGCAGCCATGTTGGTGTTCCTAACAAAAGAAGTTAATTAAAATTCTTTTGTACGGGAACACCAATATGGCGGCTATGACGTCAAGTGAAAACGCTCTATAGATTGTAAATTAATGGTTGATGATTTAATTAAGGAGAAATAAAGGATTATTGTTTTTATATTTAATAAGATATAGTTCCATTTTTGTATATAATTTTTAATCACTTGTACATATTCTCACTACTGTATATAACTTTTTAAACTTTTGTATATTTATATTTTAAAGTTTCACTACATTTATTGTAATATGTACTTCGCGGTAGTTCTTATTGTTTTATTAATTAATTATTTTTTATCTTTTGTATTATCTTTGAAAAGCCCCTCGGGGAAAGATAATAAATAATGTATGTATGTATGTCATTAGGGAGGTAAAATTTTATTATTTTAACGTAGATATGCGGTAAAACGCATTTAAATTGCGTGTCTCTATTGAAAAATCCATTTTAAGTCTGCAGATCGGTTTTAAAGGAAGGGATTCACGGTACGGCGCATGTGCAAGCTATGACGTAACCGATTTAAATTCATTGTTTAGACCAATCGGAAGCGAGTAGATAACTCTGGCGGGAAATTTGCCCGTGAAAATGTCGCTGATTGAATGGATGATTATGCATGTCCTGCGACATTTTGTAATAATGACGCATTTTATAATAACTTACGCATTTTGTAATAATGGTTGCAGCATTTTGTAATAACTTACGCATTTTGTAACAGCAATTGCGGCATTTTGTGATCAATGGAAACAACGCATTTTGTAATAAGGGTTGCAGCATTTTGTAATAATCGTTACTATACGCAATTTGTAACAACGTGCTGACGCAAATTGTAATACGTTTCCCTTTTCAACCTGTCAATGATCATTTTGTTGAAATTAGGAATGGTTTATAGACTTCCTAAAGAAGTATTGAAGTCAAGCGTTAAAAGTTGATTGCTGGTGGCAAAGGAGAATGTCAGTTCCATCATAGCCCAGAATGCTGCGACACATCCGGGAATTTTATGCGTGCTCCGCGCGAAATTTCAAAATCAATCAGAATGCAAAGCGGTTAACAATAAGGAAAATGACTTGAAAACGGCATACGTTTGGCGAGTTTTCGAGTTTATTACTTAAGTTTCCTAAAGTTTACCATATGGCTTTTGTAGATAAGATATCAATGGAAAGAATGAGACCTTTTCCGAGATTTTACTTAATGTGGAACCGGTCGCAAATTTTGCTTGAATTTGGTCTATTTTAGGTTTCTTTTTGTATGGGAAGATATTTCGAGGTTGAATTTTTCTTCGCCAAAGCGCTTGTTCTGAAAGTTACCATATGGCTTTGATTGTTTGTTGTTTAAAGATGCCGAGTATCAACGGAAAATGGTGTTTGAAAGTGGTCGCAAAATCCATCTTTCTAAAGTTCTTACTAACTTTCCAGCTTTCGCTATGCTCAGAAACTTGCATAACAATAGAACGGACTTTCTTTGAATTTCCCGCAAGAATAGTAATGAATTTAAGCTCCACCTTCTTGAACAATGCGGCACACGCCGCCGCAATCAAGCATTGAAATTGAGGTGCCAACAAAACAGCACTTTAGAAGCACTAAATTGGGTCTTGTTGAAACGGGGTAATAAAGCTATTAACATGTTAAACTTAGACCACGGTTCAAGCTAGACCTTATGGGCGTGGGCCATAAGGTGTATGAAGTAAGCGTTTGACATCATCTGGCTAGCTAGTCTATTTCCATGCGTTGCTATATGTACGTTAAAATGTTTCTGTATTGATAACGTTGACGTTTCGATTTCTAATTAGCATATACGCCTGCTAATTTGTTTTGTAGAACACGCATTCTAAGTTATGTATCGATTCAAACGGAGCATCCATGGGTTCGAAGCTGATTCAAAGCAAGTGTGACCCGATACAAGATGATCAGAATTTCCAGTGTGACTTGGCGATTAGGTCCGTCAAGAGAAGAAGAGCCGACCAGTGTTGGACTTTAGGTGAGTAAATTTCCACAAAAAACACACTTGGACAATGAGTGTGAATTATGTATTAATACGCATAGGTGTAAGCTTGTTCAGCCCACAATGGGCGCGAAGTAAGAATAGAATAATGGTAATTGAACTGAGTGGAGTGCAATTTGGTCTGAAATCATACGCGTGATTTCAAAATCAAACGAGCACGCAGTGCGAGTTCGATTTGAAATCACAAGTATGATTTCACACCAAAATTGCACGACACAAAGTTCAATTTCCATTTTATTACATCCATTTTGAAATCGCACAATTTAATTGCCCAAATACAGGATTTTAGTCAGTACCAATATTGATGTGACTTATAGATGCGATTTAGAGCAAAAAATAGTGCGATTCGGGAATAAATCGCACTGCTGAGAAAAAAGAAGCGATTTAGAGCAAAAAACAGTGCGATTTGGGAATAAATCGCACTGCTAAGAAAAAGATGCGATTTGGAGCAAAAAATAGTGCGATTCGGGAACAAATCGCACTGCTGAGAGCCAATCAGATTGCAAGGATTACCAGTGATTTCATAGAATGGAAATAGGAACAGAAATAGAAACAGGAATAGGACAACTAATCGCCTTCATAGTATCAGGAGCTTGGGTTAACTGTGCTTTCACGTTACGTAGGTCTCAGTATATAGAAATAGAAACAGGAATAGGACAACTAGTCGCCTTCATAGTATCAGGAGCTTGGGTTAACTGTGCTTTCACGTTACGTAGGTCTCAGTATATAGAAATAGAAACAGGAATAGGACAACTAGTCGCCTTCATAATATCAGGAGCTTGGGTTAACTGTGCTTTTACGTTACATAGGTCTCAGTATATAGAAATAGAAACAGGAATAGGACAACTAGTCGCCTTCATAATATCAGGAGCTTGGGTTAACTGTGCTTTCACGTTACGTAGGTCTCAGTATATAGAAATAGAAACAGGAATAGGACAACTAATCGCCTTCATAGTATCAGGAGCTTGGGTTAACTGTGCTTTCACGTTACGTAGGTCTTAGTATATAGAAATAGAAACAGGAATAGGACAACTAGTCGCCTTCATAGTATCAGGAGCTTGGGTTAACTGTGCTTTCACGTTACGTAGGTCTCAGTATATAGATAGGCTGAGCCTAACTGACAGGGCCGTAGCCAGAAAAAAATAAGGACTGAGGCAATATCCATGGTTATTTGCTGGTACTGTCTTACTTTCTCCTTCAAAAAAATTAAAAACATCTTACTTTCCCCGGAAAAAAAAGAAAAGAAAAAATGACTGAGGCAAGTGCATCGGTTTGCCTCATACTGGCTACGGCCCTGCTAACAGCGTAGCTCTCTGAACAGAAAGTCGATGATAATCTTAACTGAGGTGAAAGGTCGGAAGCACAATAATTAAGATTGACGACCGGGCTATTTTTCAATTTTAGCAATTCTCAAAAATAGAATAACGCAACCGTCTGCAGTACATTTAGACCGTTCAAACGTTCACAAAAACAACTTTTTCTCCGTCTATAATAACTAGTACGACTAATTTCAGAATACAATACACCTGTTGCTTATCAAAAATTGCCCGAGAAACTAACTTGGAAATCAAATTTGCAAAAAAATACAAAAACATATTTGCATAAGGCGACGCGAGTGAAGTTAGAACTATAAAACCAAGTCTTGTTTTGTTTACATAAAATCGCTTTTTAACCTTTGTAATGAATGAACAAACACATAAAAATGGACAACACAATCTTCTTTCGAAAAATTTTATTCAAATATCCCTAAGTTTATGTTTAAAAGCAAAACGCGAACCGTTTATAGCGCATCGAGGCCGAGCTGTCTTCTATGAAAGAAATCATGGAACAACTGAATTTGAACACGTTTTATAAACAATTCTCCAAAACTAACAAGACCACAAAGAAAAAGTCAATCACAGATTGATATCAACATAAATGCCCATCGAAAAAATGCAACTGAATTTGTTTTACCTTTAAGTCCCTCGACTGCGGGAAATTCTTTACATCTCCGCTTCTTCAGTTCTGAAATCCGAAGTGATAAACATCTCCCCGCATTTTGCTCCCGCATTGATAAAAACGTATTTAGTTCCTCGAAGCAAGATTTTATCCCTGAGACGTCATACGTGCCCGCGAGCTAGCCCTGCCCAACAGCGGCACACGGACCGACGCGCCCGCGAAACATTCCGCTAGCCATGACCATGAAAAATAAAGGGCATAGGTTCTATGTGTATGGAGCTACGCGAGCGGGCCTTCGGCCCGCGAGAGTTCCGCTAAAAATTAAAGTTTGTTTTAGCTTGATGACAGCTCCAACCGTTAGAGGAACAGAAAGTAATTCGAGTTAACTGTTAGTTAAATGTTCGTGTTAATATCCGGGATAAATTAAATTATTGCACCGAGTTGTCAGGACGTTCGAGTTAACGAGTGTTCGTTTTCAGTATCGAGTTGCTTAATAATTTAGCTTCAAGAAAACACGTTTCCCGTTAACAAGGTTGCCATTTTATTGTTCACATTAGTGTTAATTTCAAAACACGTTTCGCGCCTGCTCCTTCAAGCTCGAGCCAGCTTTTTTTTCAAGATTAATGCTGTGTTCACACTAGGGCGAAACATGTTTAGTCTGTCTTATGCTGTGTTCACACTAGGGCGAAACATGTTTAGTCTGTCTAATGCTGTGTTCACACTAGGGCGAAACATGTTTAGTTGATCACGAATGAAACATGTTTCACTATGAAAAGTGTTCACATCAGGTGACGCATTACGCGAATCATGATCGAAATGTGTTTACTCTGAGCATGATTGAAACTATCTCACGGGGTCGTTTCGATCTAAGCCAGACAAAACACGGATGTCTCCTTGTTAAACACCACATCGCCCTTCGTTCCCGAAGAGCTTGACAAGTGAGAGTAAACCCCGGGGGGGGGGGGGGGGGGGTACTCCCGACAATTTAGGATAGGTGTGTGCCGCCAAGGTTCTCAAACCCTGACCCTAGCCCTATTTAAGGGTAGAAAATCGAGATTTGATACCCTTTTTAAGGCCCAAAACCAGGCGTGTAGTACAGTTTTAACAGGCCATATCTTTCTCGTTTTGCGCGTTGGGGTGGATACTGCAATTTAGTGACCCTATCTAAGGAATATCTAAGGATCACAATACCAAAAATAACAAAAAGGATACCCTATCTAAGGACTGGGCACCTCAAAAACCCTACCCTATAGGGCGGCACATACCTATATAGCGTATATAAGGGAGTACCCCCCCCCCCCCCCCTCTTCCGGGGAGTAAACCACAAAATCATAAAATATCAAGTTCGAGCTCTATTTGCTTCGGTTTATGTGTAATTATAAAAATTATATGCGAGATTATGTCTGCTTTGTAAAACAGTATACATTATAGACCCAGGTATGTCAACCACATTTTGTAATGTTTTAGGAACAACAAGTGTGAATGGTCCAGGTTGCTTAGTTCACCTTGGATCTTTAAAATGCATTCATCCAGTTGGTGGAGGAGACAGTGTAGCTGAAGGAAACAAGATGGTTATGTATACCGGATGTGGCTTAAGCAGGTAAGTAAATGCTGGAGCAGATTACTTGTAAGACGGTGTCACTATAAAATTTAACAATTTAAACTGAATAATGTGAAAAATATTTCTAATGACAATATATTATTGAATCAAACAGTTTTACGTCAAATTGTTAACCCTATTTAGCCGGGGGGGGGGGGGGGGGGGGTACACAAAATGCCCGTGCTAACTTTCAACATTCACAACTTTTTAAGTAATTTATCAAACACGAGGAAGAATGTTTTTTATGGACATCCAAACACTGAGAAGTGGGTTAAAAAACGAGGCGCAGCCGAGTTTTTCTCAACTCAACTTCAAGGTGTTTAGATACCTGATGAAACACTGTTTCGAGTGTTTAATAAAGCTTCTCAAACTGATCATTAAACGCGGAGAAAACGAAGGAATGAAATCGCCAAAATCTATTCAAATTAAGACCGGGTATCCAAACCTCCTTCACGATAGCGATTTCCTTTATGTTCTGTTATGAATCATTAATGAGTTTTAGAATATGAAATCAAACGACATCAAACTTCGTGACTTTTACTAAAATTTATCTGACAACAATTTTCTTTATAACTTTTACATATTTGCGCCACATAGCGTTCCTAGTTTTGGTTTTGATTACTTTTGATCGAGTCAATTTGGACGGTTTTATGAGATTTTGAAGAAATTCAAGATGGTGGATCCAAGTGGCGGCTGTGCATAACTTTAATAGACCATTTTACAGTTTCTACTTAGTAACCTGGGCTTTGTGTGGAAATGAGGCTGAAGTTGACTTGTTTTGATAGAAACCTTTCTTCTGTTCAGATGTAAATCATGTTGTTCTTATGCTAACTAACATGATTTACATATGAAAAGCAGGAAGGTTTGTATCAAAACAAAGTCAACCCCAGCCTCACTTTCACGCAAAGGCCAGGATACTGAGCACACAACTGTAAAATGGTCTATTACCGAATTATCACGTCATATGACGCCATAGTCCCATTTGCGGACTGCAAAGTTTGATGTATTCAGTAGGCTTCATTGTCATAACTTTAGTGCCCGTATAGTTATAATTATGTCATAGAACGTCATAGCTTTAATGTTCTTGAAGTTATGCTCTCTATGCATTGTTTTTTCCTTTCCTTGTACATTTTTATGGCGTATCCAAAATGGCGGCTATGCAGAACTTAGGATTCATTGTCATAGCTTTAATTAATACTCTTGAAGTTACGAGAACCCCCCTCCATTCCTTCCAAGGCTCAGGAACTCAAAACATTCCAGGCTAAATAGGGTTAAAGATATGAACATTAGACCTGCACAGTTCACGGTTTTGTTAGTTTTTCTGCTATTATTTTTCAGTATATCTCAACTCAGTCTATACCTCATAGTTTCTCTCGAAATTTGAGATATTTCGTCGAATATTCGCGAAAACTGATTAAGGTAATTCCACTGAAATAGAACTTACAATAGATTATTGTTCAAAAATGGGGGTGCCCGTGTTGGTTAAGGAGCTGTCAGGCATCGAATATGACCTATTTTGGCATTTAAGCAGTGTTGTCATAGAAGTGTATTGCCATTATTTGAAAACTCCTCAGAACTCAACGTTGGACATAGGTAAACTTTTTACAGTCGTTTTAGACAGAGTGGTCTTAGCGCTAGGCACTTACAAAGCAAAATCCGTTTTCAACAATAGAAATTTATTAAGTCTTTTCGAGCACAAAGGTTTTGGTTACTTGATTAGAAAGGAGGAAAAAGAAAAGTTGGGTACCTGTGCTCGAGCTTGCTCGTTTATGAGTAAACAGCACTTATTTTTAGCGAGCTTAGTCTCAAAGGAAACCTCTATGTTCTAAATGTGCGTACGCTCGTCCACGCGCTAATGATGCAAGAAATTATGCGCAATAAGTGATCCGCAATGCAAAACCGTGGAATCACCTCAAGAACGAATTTCGTCCAGTCCCTCTCATAACTTGTGCACAGTACTGTATGATGTCGCCATTGACACCTCTCTCTTGACCTTTGACAATCTCTTTATCAGACTGGAGTTTAAATTGGATAATGGTAGTTTGATACACACCAAGAGTGGAAAATGTGTCCAACCAGTGGGATCAGTGATAGATGGTGTTGCGCTTGGTTTGTACTCATCATGTGGAGGCCATCAGTTTAGTTTCACTGCTGGAGGATCATTGCAGCACGTGGGAAGTAAGAAATGCGTCAACAGTAGATCAGGGGTAAGTCAGTTTCCTAACCCTTTAATTTGTCCAAAGTATAAAAGAGAATCAGGAGGTGCTAGGACTTTTCAAGTATCAGCTATTAGATTTTGGAATTCACTCCCCAATGAAATTAAGAGTAGCACTAGTTTAGAAATTTTGAAGAAGTCTCTATATAAGTATTTTTTAGAGTCCTATAAAGATGTGCATCATTTTACCATTTCATACGTTATTCTTTTTATATTCTTATATTTTATTAATTCTTAGATATATCATATTTTAATTGTTTATTGGCTAATTTTTATTTACTTCATTATTCTTTAATTTGTGTGTGTTCATTTTTAATTTGTCTAGAGGGCCACGAGTTTATCAGTATTTTATACTGTCAAGCGTCACCCTCGATAAATAAAGTTGATTATTATTATTATTATTATTATTATTATTGTTATTACTCTCGAGATTCTAATTAAAACCTAGAAAAAAATCACAAATCTTGTGGCGCCCTTACGAAAGTACCATTCAACCGCTTTTTTAGATTGTCACACTTTTAATGTTGTAAAATAGTCGTGTTCACATTGCAGAAGGATAACTCCAGGCGCGTTTTTCGCTCTCTACGAATAACTCATGGAATATGTATTTTAATAAAGACCATGTATTTTTAAAAGACCAGGCAGATAACTGGTCTAGTTTATCCGTCTAGTTATCTGCTGTTTTCAAACGGATAATTTCTGTAATAAAAAAGTTTTCATACTAAAGACTAGTTAACCGTAATTGACGAAAAACTCAGTAGTCTGAATGAATTTCCACAGGAAACCCAAACGCTTTATTAGCTATAACATAATTATTTAATAAAAATATTGTTATTTACCTGTTTTCCTGTGTCCTTTTGAGTCGTTTTGGAAGCGATTTGAATCAGAGCGAAGACGGTTGACCTTGCACGTTTCAAATATTATCTTGTTTGCCGCTTAGTAAATACGACGCGTCTAGTCTCAAGTTTCCATTATTATTAACTCGAGCTCCCATTACCATTAACTATTATAACTCCTCGGGGGAGAATCTCGGGTTTCAATTTAACGGCCACGAGAAGAGAGAAGAGAACAAGGGTCAAGCCCAAATCATACCGTCCAGAAGGACGTCGGACACCTTATTGAGACTTATATAATGCAATGTCGACACTTAGAATTTTACTTTCAATATGTGTAAAAAAGAAAATCTAAAATCCCCACTCAGGATTAAACCTGTGACCTCAACTAAGCTCAGGCTTACATAGCCTACCGTACCACTGTACCACCTAGCTTCTAGGATTGCTTAGTCCTAAATTTAACTATTTAAACTGCTAACCCCAACCTCAACTAAAAGCTAACCAGTTACTCCGTTATATAAGTCTCAATAAGGTGTCCGACGTCCTTCTGGACGGTATGATTTAGGCACAACCGAGAACAGGGGGTGAAACTCACTGAGAGTAGCCTGTTCCAGGCTCCGAGATAGTGAGGAACGCGCGAAGCCAAAAAGAAAAAACCGGGGAAAAATCGCGGGGGAACTGGGGAGAAGGCGTCCGCCGACCAGTTCCCCCGCGATTTTTCCCTTTTTTTCGCGCGTTCCCCACTATCTCGGAGCCTGGAACAGGCTACACCGAGAGCGTTCGTACAATCTGTGAGTACAGTTGAGGTGACCAGTCTCGTGCGTGGATATGCGCAAGGAAACACGAGCCAACGGCCGGCAGCCTTTGACTGCAATTTCTACGACAAGCGATTTCCGCTCAAATCAAGGTCCAGTGCCGGGCAATTTTAATGTTGTTTACTGGTGAGTCAAATAATATTTCCATTTTGTTTTGCTCGGTTCTTTGCAAGATAAGAACACAAATTCATGTGGACAACCAGAACATATTTTAGCCAAGGGATCTCTTTTAGGGAGGAAGAAACAGTGGAACTAAAACTCACTGGAATCGCTTCGAATCGACCCAGAAATCACTCAAGACACACACAAGTAAACACACAAAGAAGTTCAGGTGAGCCAGTTTTATTCAAATATCGTTCCTAATTTTACGCTCAAATTCGAAGTAAATTTTCCCCATACCAATCCTTATAATTTTGCTATTACGCAACAGTTACCACGACGTTCAAATTACAACGTGTAAGCATCACTTGAGATTGGGGTACCTGTGCGGTTCGTAGATAAGAACACAAATTCATGTGGACAACCAGAACATATTTTAACCAAGAGATCGCTCAGTTTTTGGTCCCGGCCGCGATTATAGAAAATAAATCAGTAAATAAATATTTCTCCTTTTACCGTAACAAATTGGATTTTTGCGTTCGACGGAGGAGAACGCTGTCTATTCACGTGTTTTTTTCCCGCGGGATTTGTCATGTCCCGCAGGTATCGATCGCGATGCCAGTCGATTTCAGGGTTTGGACGCCATCTTGGACTGGCACACTTAGCCTCGATTCCATTTGGACTAGCACACGTAGCCTCGATTCCATGTGATAATTTTCTCGGCCGCCGGGAACTGGTATTTACGTGACAAAATGCTCAGGCCATAGAAAATATGCCAATCAGCGAGAATCAAATCATGGCGATGATTCGGCTGACACGAACGAGACAAACGAGAATTGAGCAAGAATAGAGCGAGACATATGTACCGCCGTGACATTCGGATGGCTTGACTGAGCTAGAATCGGGCCATATTCAAGCCATCCCGTTCGAAAATTTATGGCCAGACACGAGCGAGATTCAAGCCAGAAAACGAGCAAGAATCAAGCGACGAATGTTTTTCTCACTTTGATGGAGATTATGCGGATGGATCGATGGAACGCTCGCGAAACCAAACGCGGCTTATGTTTATTCCCGAAGACACTCCAAACTTTCTGTGGAAAACTTGAAAATGAAGGCTGAGAGTTTGGAAAAGCTTAATCTTAATTTGGCGAGCGAAACTACAAAGAAAACAGAGAATTTGTAGAAGCGCGTAGTCTGTTTATATAAATACTTGCGACTTTCGCTTTTGCCAGCGTGTTTTCAGGTTTCAAATTACCGTTTTGACATATGCAAATTCGGTGCACTTTTCCCACTTTTCCCAAGGGACCGCCAAGCACTTTTCTTTACCGACAACTACAACAAACTTCAAAGGATTTAATTTTTTTTTTCTGCTACCAAACTTTCCCTACCGTCTTCATACACAGGTAAATACAGGTTTCACTGTACACAATAACCCTTAATTTGTCAATATGCCGTAGACATATTCATTTATTCCAATAACCAAAAATTAAAATCCCCCCTTTCAACTGCAGAACGCACTACCCTAATCTCCGATGAAACAAGCCTTCGCCATCGCTCTGTCAACTGCGAGGGCCTCCTAAACATGTTAGATTTAGCTCTCTTTCTAGAGAGTTAATAGTTAATAATAATGGGAACTTGAGTTAAAGGGGCTATGTCGCGAGGTTTCGCCTAATTTTAGTAACTTTAATTTACACTTTTATCTGTCAAAATTCTTTTGTTCGCTGATACGAAACAGGACTCGAAACGGAACCAGTGGTCACGTACACAATAGACTTTCGCAAAGTCGTTCGCTTCTCGTTTCCGGTCCGGTTTAAAGACCCCGGTGAGCTCTCGCGCTTCGCTCTGAGCTGAGCTCGACTTGTAGGCAAGTCTACGTACACAAGAGCTATTGCTTGTTTTGATTTAAGTCCAACAATTTCATCGCTCTTTTCTCAAGCAAAACAAAATCAGAAAAATGTTAGGTTTGTCTGTGGCGGAAAAGAAGTACAAAGCGAAGACTCTGGTACCATGTTAAGGTGGCTGAATACAGTTTGCGCGCGCTCTTCAATTTCAGCTGCTTACGCGAGTTAGCGCGCGCAGAGTTTTGAGAAAAACAAACATGGCGCCTATTCAGCGATAATTTTATTTTGCCCAGCGTGGATCGCGAAAGTGTTGTTTTTCGTCTTAAAATCAAACAATTTGTTGTTCGTAAAAATGTTGTTGAATCAATAGATAATATAACGAACCATTGAAGAAACACACTGCCTTTTTAGTCGTTTTGTCTTTGGATCAAGAACCCAGTCAAATGCAACGCATGCGCAGTTGACCAAAAAATTGTGACTGGATGTTTTAGCGACTTTTCTTCGGAAATGTGCTGATTTCTACGAAACCACTCATTAGAATTTCACAAAATTTGGCACAATAATAGTTCCGAATATGCCGAACTCACCTGCCATCAAAAATTTGAAATCTAACAGAGGAGATTTTTACAAAACCTACACATATTAAAACACAAATTACAGAAGATCCCTCTGTCAAAATTACATGAGACCATTGTTAACATGCAAATATTTTTACGAGTTTACTGGAGTGAAATGATAAACAAAATCTAATGACTAGATTTTCTGAAAATAAACGAGACCAAATTTTGCAGGCTCATTTACAATCCACCGTGTTGTCATGGCAACACCCTAAAAACTCGACAAAAATATCAAAATATATAGCTTGTTGCTTAATCGTATGCCTCACCAATTTTGGACGCCCAGACATTAGTGGTTTTAAAATGACAATGAATGACGCGTAGGTACAGTGAAACTGTGTTCAGCCACCTTAATATGCTGAAGTGTACTATATTTAGCCAACAGAGAAGAAGAACCTTCGTCCATGACATTCCATGGTCAACTGATTTCTATCGCTGCTTGTTCATGTTGAGATATTTAGCCGTACGATTTCAGAATTGGAAAAATAACCGGGCCAAAATGAAGACAAATAGATTATTTACATATGTGAAAAATCTGAGACCATTTGGTGAACACAGCACTGCAGGATTGAATGGATTGGACGATGATGGCGTAAACTTGAAAAACAGCCATCGGACGTTTTTCAAGATTGTAGCTTGCGTGACACCTCGCGACGTAGCCCCTTTAATAAAAATGGAAACTTAAGACTAGGCGCGTCGTATTTACTAAGCGGCAGACAAGAAAATATTTGAAACGTGCAAGGTCAACCGTCTTCGCTCTGATTCAAATCGCTTTCAAAACGACTCAAAAAGACACAGAAAAACAGGTAAATAACAATATGTTTATTAAATAGTTATGTTATAGCTAATAAAGCGTTTGGGTTCCCTGTGGAATTTCTCTTGATCGAGTGTGATAGCGAATGTAAACGAACTTTATTTCCTGGTTCTTTGGTTCAAACACTGTTGTTGAGCGTGCATGTTTTTGTAGTTTAGCTTTATTAGTTTGATACAGCAGCCATAGTGCGTAAAAATGATTATTTTATTATGTTATTTTATCAGGTCATGCTACCGGCAAATAATGATGAGATTGTGTTGAATAGCGCATGTGAAAACACCGATACTTCAGTCTTCAAAGAGCACCTGAAATTCAACTTTATACCGAGTAAGATACTGTACTGGAATAAACTTTCTAGCCTAAACTGTCATTTACAAGGCGTCTAAGCGTACATAACGGGCGTTTTATATATCAGAAAGCATAAATTAAAATGTTTTTTGCTGCGTGGCACTCACGGTTAATGATAATATTGAAATTTAAATTTAAGTCTGAATGCCGAAAAAGAACTGACAAAGACAGTCAGACGTTTCGGGGATAACCCCTTCATCAGTGTTTGTATTACGTTTACCAAAACGTAAACGTAAACGTAATACAAACACTGATGAAGGGGTTATCCCCGAAACGTCTGACTGTCTTTGTCAGTTCTTTTTCGGCATTCAGACTTAAATTTAAATTTCAGTTTTATATATCAGACCTTTCTTGGTCCCATGGTAAAGACAAAAGCTAAATTTAAACAATCCAATTCAGAAATTGTACTGAACACGCTTAAGGTACATTGCATAATTACTGTAAAAGGTCTGTAGAAAACTGGCTGAACTTAAGCTGCTGTTACACGTAACAATTTTTCGTGCAACTTGTCTCGCAAAAATAATTGTTGCAAGTTGCACGCATGATTTTTACGTGTA
Organism: Dendrophyllia cribrosa; assembly: GCA_024195265.1. Lineage (NCBI taxonomy): Eukaryota > Metazoa > Cnidaria > Anthozoa > Scleractinia > Dendrophylliidae > Dendrophyllia > Dendrophyllia cribrosa. Next base: position 17,317,101 of record JAJLRJ010000002.1, on the reverse strand, counting down.
ACACCCCTTCAAGCAACTGAATTTTTGTTTTTTTTTAAGTTGCACGAAAAGTTGAATCGTTTTCTACTTCTGCAACAAATTTCTTCAAGTTGCACAACAAAAATACGTGCAACATGGCTCTTGCAACTTGTTTCGCCACACTCTTTAGTCAACAGATGCGTCATTTTAACTTACGCAATTTTTTTCGCGAGACAAGTTGCATGACAATTGTAACGTGTAACATTGTACGTGGAACTTGCAACAATTTTTTTGGCGAGACAAGTTGCAGGGAAAATTGTTACGTGTAACAGCAGCTTTATTTGTTCTTAAAAAAAAAACGTGTCAATGCGTTCCTAAAACTATCCGGGTTAAAAACTTCGGTGACTTTTGCTGATGAAATGTCAGTCTTGATACAAAATGATCAAAAGTAATTGGTCCATGATTATTTTAGTTTTCAGGGCCGTAGCCAGAAAAAAATAAGGACTGAGGCAATATCCACGGTTAAATTCCCCGCCTAGCTATTTAGGGTCTTTATGATGACTACGTTTAAACAAAACATTGGGATCATGACTAGGGCAAGTGCCTCGGTTTGCCTCATACTGGCTACGGCCTGGTTTTCATTCCCACGAATCGCGATGTATCCCTCGACTTTGCAACGATCTGAATCTGGGAATTTTCGGGGAATTAATAGAAATGTATTTAATATCTATGCATGAGATCAGTTACTTTAAGGGCACGTTTACATGAAAGCCAAGATGAGGTTCGTTCCTGGATGAGTGTCTTCCGTTGATGAACTGATATTTCCGTTTACCGTCCCGGGATCAAGGGAAAGTGAGTGTTGATCTCAGCCGAGCGTAAATGACACGAAACAATTTTTCCCACAGAAATTGATCTTTGAATTGTGCGTAATGTATAAAAAAGTTCTACTGATGTTTTAAAGACGCTTTAAACTCAGCTTGAGTGTTGACAATCATCAGCTGATGAAATCGAGCTCATCATTATTTTCATTCCGGGAAGACTGTTCAAATAGCAATTTTGGTCGCGTTTTATCCCGGGGTGACATTTCATACCGGTGATTATCATCCTGGGATGAACTCGTCTAGCGACGAAACCACCGAGATGAAAGACGAAAGCCGAGTCATCTCGAGACGAAAGCTCTCATTTAAACGGGCCCTAGGTGCATGTTGGTTTACCTGACCTCCGCCAGTGTACGAAGAAGATATCCTTAACCATTGTGTTGTCAAATTATTTCATTTTCTACCCACAGCCGACCCTTATGTCCACTTGGACAAGTGCACTTATTTTAACGCGGCAGTTTTTAGACTGGACCAGAGGTTTGAGGTGGCGGATGAGTCTTTTGCCAGCATTTGTTCCAAGTTCGCCAGAAGTAAGTTATCCTCCAGTGGCATCTACCTCTGGAAATAGCCATCTCCCCTCAACAGACATTCATCCTTACTACGTTTTTTTTAACCTGAGATAACAATTTATTCACGAAGATTTCTGAAGGGTAATTAGCATCAAGCAGAACTAAAAATTATTAGCAATCAAGCGGTTATAAAGACGAGAAACGAAACAAAGCCTATCGATTTAGAGCTGTCATTACAGCAAGTACCCTGCTTACAACGGAATTCGACGCTTACCCAAGATTCTAAACAGTGTTTGTCTCCTGAGAACTGATTCAAACAGGATTTCATGAATTAGATCGTTTCACTCAGAAGATGACGTTAGTGGTGACTAGCAGTGCGATTATTCAACAATGTTTTCCGTTTACAGATCTTGCTTTGAAGAAGACAACAGCGCAATCCAGTACTGATTTCAATGGCTATAGTAGCAGGGCTGTAGATGAAAACCTCCAACCTTATTATGAAGAAAAATCATGCACGCACACCAAGACAGAACAGAATCCATGGTGGAGGGTTGACCTTGGAAGGGAGTACATCGTGACAGGTGCGTGAAAAAAAAAATCAAAGGGCTCTTCAAGCCATCTCGTTAATGCGTTAGAAGGCGAGGTTAATAAAAAAATAGGCAGTCTATGACTGCATGTAGCTTACTGCGCCTGTTATTACTTAGATTATCGTAGGTTCCCCCCCCCCCCCCCCTTGCCCCCTGGATTTCCAAGCCGAGAGACCCCTCTCTCCTGCCCGGATTTGCAATAAAGTTTTGGAAGCCCTAAATTTACAGGTAATGAGAAAAAAAATATATGTAATCGCATTCAGAAGATTTTGTTTTTATAATTTTCAAAACCGTGGTGACGAGTGCTATAAATTGGTGAAACATTTTAAAAATAAATATTGCGTGACGCATCATGAACCCCCCCCCCCCCTCCCCCGTGATTTCAAGACTAAATCGAAGTGAAATTTTTCTAGTTCCTAATAACTGCTTTGATTATGTATCATGTATTAGTTTTTCCTGGCTTCATAGTTTATTCAAAGTGTTGTCGCAAATACACAATATTTCCTTGAATGAAAATGTCTTTCCCTTGAATAAAAGAGTTAAACGCTTATCAGAATTCAGTGATTTTCTGTTTCCGGAAGGCTTAGCGATTTGTTTATCCTAATTGCAGCGCTAGCGTCTGCGAATTATATTATAAACATCACAAAATAATATTTAAATTCAGCAACCTACTTTATTATATCTAGTGTTTTCTAAAATTTCCGACTTTTCATGTGTATATAGAATGCAATTCTTATCCAATTTAGTTTAGTCTCAAGAGGAAAACGCGTCAAATTATCGCATCAAGGAAACTGTCGGCCACGCAAATTTGTTCAGCATCTGCCGAATTTCTCGCTTGACCGATTGTGGTCAAGTTTTCTAAATATTTGTCAAAAGCTACTAATAAGACAAAGAAACAGTCTATGAAATGTTTCTTACAAAGTAAATGGACATTAAAAAATGTGACTTTCTTTACCGTAGTTTTCCAGGAATGCTTGAAAATTCTTAGTAAAGTCTGCCGCTTCGAGTATAAATTCTGAAAGAAGACATGTCCTCACTTGTGACAAATTTCGTCGCTTTCAGCTCTCAAACCACCACTACAAAGGCAAAAAATCTTCTAAAGGACTTTTTCTTTCCATTTCGAAGTCTTAAAAGGCGTGCTTTCATTCCGGTTATGCAAAATGAACGTCTACAAAATGAAAGCGTGGAGTTCACGGCCGGCCATATTTGTTAGAAATCTGATAGTCTTCTGAGGGAACATTCGATTCGGGCCATTCAAAGCTATCCTCGACAAACGTTGAACAACCGACGAGGTTGCGAAGCTATCCTCGACAAACGTTGAACAACCGACGAGGTTCCAAAACAAAAAAGGAGTTAAGATCGGGGAATATCGGGTCAAAATCGGCAGAGTTCGTTGTGGGCTCGGATTCTATTGTTGCACTTCGCAGTACACTTGTGGCAAGTCTAAAATTTAGGAAGGCAGTGAATATGCAATAACCTAAGGTAATATAGAATTGGAAAAAGCGTGTTTTTTGGAAGTGAATTGTTGATACATATTCTGGGGGGTGGGGGGGAGTACTCCCGACAATTAAGGGTAGGTGTGTGCCGCCTGAAGCATCAAAAGCAACCATTATAAACAATTGATAATTTTGTTTTACGAAATAATAGATTTCAATATATTATTTTATGCTTTAAGTCTGCTATATTCTTTGCTAATTGAGCTACGTTGAGCACTCTAAGGCAACTCTCTTGCGTCAGGATTTCAATGCGATTAAGCTACGTTGAGCACTCTAAGGTATCTGTCTTGTCCGCTTCACGATTTGAATGTGATGGGAATAACACACCGACTGATTGATATTCCTCTTCTTTTCATAAGCGGAGAACGTTTTCTTTGTCTTGCTTGCCACTTAAATAATACATTGTCTTTTTGTTTGTTTTGTCAATTAGCTCCCATATAGTGCCAATATTTTTCCTTTAAAAAAAAATCAACACGCTGAAATCGCTTATAATGCTTGCTTGATAAACTTTTGTTAACTAAATCAGCAAAATTATTACGTCTTTTGCATACTATTGCATAATCAAACCGTAATGGCAATGATTCAGTGTTCCAAAATAGAACAAAAGCCAAATCCATACTCTTGCACAATCAAACGGGAACATTTTTAGTTAGCTGAATACGCAAAATCTCACCTCTCTTGCATACTATTGCATAATCATGACACCTCAACATTTAATAACCATTCAAAATTGAAATTTCTCTTTAATAATCAAAACGTAATAGGAATGATTCAGTATTCCAATGACTACTGAAAAGGGACATTAACGTTAATTTTGCAGAAAAGCAAATCCATTGTATAATACAATCAAATTAGGCCCCTTCACGAGCGACGCATGAAAATAGAACGCGTGTTTTATTTCCGATTTGACAGCCTTGTCAGATAAATGACCACAAGTTGCTTCTTATTGTCTAAAATTAATTGCCGACTCGCTTAAGCTACCTGCTTTGGTGGCTTAAATTTAACTAGAGTTTAACTCAATTAAGCTGACTCGCTTAACTTTAAGCAAATTGGAAAACCAACTCTTTTGTTCTTCATGGTTAGTCATCAACGTATCGCAGAACATTCCTCACAATTTTTCTTTTCACGAACATTTCCGGTTGTCACTCGCTAAGCGACTTGAAAAATCGCTCTTTAGGGTTAGTCATCCCGGGTACACAACGTATCGCAGAACATTCCTGACAATTTTTCTTTTCACGACATTTCCACTTGTCACTCGCTAAGCGACTTCAAAAATCGCTCCTCGCAGTTAATCTTCCCGAGTAGACAAGGTATCGCAGAACATTCCTGCTAATTTCTAGAATTTTCTATCAATTTTCTATTTAAGTGCTTAAAACCACAAAAACAATAAATCCAAGATAAGAAACAATCTGTCAGGCGATGAGGTCATAGCTTTAAAACATTTGTAAAACAACTCTGCTATAAACCCGCGTATAAACCTCAGAAAGCGGACAAACATACAAGGTGAAATTTCTTAGCTTCGTCGAGCGCGGAAAATGTCAGCTATAAACCTCAAAAAGCAAACAAAGATACAGGGTGAAATTTCTTAGCTTCGTCGAGCGCGGAAAATGTCAAAGCGCAACTCACCCAAATCACTGTAAATAAGAACTGTACGCGAAAAATGTCAAAGCGCAACTCACGCAAATCACTGTAAATAAGAACTGTAATACCCTTGTGGTGAGGTCATAGCTCTAAGAACTGTAATACCTTTGTGGTAACGTAACGTAAGACATAACAAGTTCATGACAATTCAATACCCTAGGGAAATTAACAATAGGTCCGGGGGTGGACCTCAAAAATTTTAGTGGCGGTATGTGACGCACTTCTTGAAATCCTAACCTGTTTAACCCACCGTATCCTCGGTGCCCTAATATAGCTTCTATAAAAAAGAAATAAGTAACCCCCCCGGGCAAACGTTAACAAAACTAAACAAAGAACCTTTGTTAACAACTTTTGCCCCTTTTTTTCGTTGTGAATCGTACATCTCGTTTATGCGCAAGCGCATTAACGAGATAAAAACAAGGTTGCGTGACAACATACTGTAAAGTTTTGAGAGTAACGAACGCCTGATCTCAAACTGACCTGAAACTTTCTCGCAAGCTTTCGTGAACTAAAAACACGCTTTCATGAACTGAATAACATGGAACTGAATGTAAAATAAACAACCTAGGCAAAAAATGATATCCCACTCAATATCAGTTTTTATTTCGCACCGTGCTGCATGGCTAAGAAAAAAAATACTGCACTGTTTGCTGTGCAACGTTTTCAATGATCTACGAACATTTTCTGTCATTTTTATTTGCATGACCACAGGTTAGATCCGTAAACACCCGACGATGTCAATTGGGGCTTTTGTAAGGGCTGACAGACAGCCATCAGAAGCAATCCAGTGCAAATCAAAGCACTTACAATAAGACTGAAAGCGTCTTCATCTTTTATTTTTGAAAGCAACATGTGCCGGTTTAGCCTTTCGTCGGTCTGGAGTGACTGTCTCTTTTTCATTGCAGATTTGCAGATCATAAATCGCTATGAAAACTACGAGAGACTTAAGAATTTTGAAGTGCGAATCGGTGTTGACACGAACAACTATCTGAACCCCACATGTTCTGACCGAGTCACTTCAGTGGGGCAAGGAGCACTTCTGTCTCTTTCTTGCGATCCACCAATCCCTGGGCGATACGTGTCAGTGCAAATGTTTGGAGAAGGAATTCTGAGCTTGTGTGAAGTGTTGGTTTACTCCAGAGTCGGTAAGTGATTAACTTGGTAAAACAAGCTGCAACCGGCGTGTTTTTCCTATTTTGCCTTTTTGTTTTGTGACTACTGGAAAGTAGGTAGGTCGGTAGGTAGGTGGGTAGGTAGGTAGGTAGGTAGGTAGATGGGTAGGTAGGTAGATAGGTAGGTAGGTAGATAGGTGGGTGGGTAGGTAGGTAGGTGACTAGGTAGGTAGGTAGGTGGGTAGGTAGGTAGGTAGGTAGGTGGGTGGGTAGGTAGGTAGGTAGGTAGGTGGGTGGGTAGGTGGGTAGGTAGGTGGGTAGGTGGGTAGGTGGGTAGGTAGGTGGGTAGGTGGGTAGGTGGGTAGGTGGGTGGGTAGGTGGGTAGGTGGGTAGGTAGGTGGGTAGGTAGGTGGGTAGGTAGGTAGGTGGGTAGGTAGGTGGGTAGGTAGGTGGGTAGGTAGGTAGGTAGGTAGGTGGGTAGGTAGGTGGGTAGGTAGGTGGGTAGGTGGGTAGGTAGGTGGGTAGGTGGGTAGGTAGGTGGGTAGGTAGGTAGGTGGGTAGGTAGGTGGGTAGGTGGGTAGGTAGGTAGGTGGGTAGGTAGGTGGGTAGGTGGGTAGGTAGGTAGGTGGGTAGGTAGGTAGGAAGACTATGGTAACGCCGTGATCAGTGTGTACGCCTTAAACGACCAAGTGTGTAATGAACAGTTGTGTTATTCGCGTTAAGCATTTTGTTATAACATCGATTATGATTTCCTTTGAGTCTTCAAAAAAAAAACACCAACGGCTTGATTTCAACAGATTTAGTTACGTTTTAAGTTTACCTTTTTTACTTAATTTGGCTCGCAATTATTCACAGCATTTTTCATAACCTATACTTTGACAGATCAATACAAAACACCCTTAAGTGTTTATAACTTACAAACAAGCTCGGTGACTCTCTTATTTATTATCGAATTGTTTTGCTGAAAGTTTAAAAAAAGTTGTGGGAAGGAGTTCAAAACCACCCTAACTTTTCGAAAATTTAAGGTGGCTCTGGACCAATTTCAATTCAGTATTCATTATTTCAGCCAGCAAGGCAGTAAACCGTACAAAAACACCTTTAATCCGCAGTTAACACTTATAAGTGGAGGCGAGAATGGGGGAAGGGGTTATTTTACGGTATTAAAATCGCTAGCAGACACGCGTAATAATCCAAGATTTCGGCGCTTCATACCTTTGCGAGCAAAGGGAAGCGATTTGAGCGAATAAGCCTAAATAAAACAAAGAGCGAAAAATAAAACAGTAAAATGGTAAATATTAACTTGCCATATCAATTCCCTTTGCTGATTACAAATAAGGGTACTCAGTTTACAAATAAGCGTATGGATTCCCTATGATCCGGCCCCCAAGACCAAACGCTTTCTCGCAGGCTACACATTTTAAAAAACATTTATCGTCCTAGCGTTTGTTCAAGTATTTACTGGCTAGACTCGTGTTTGCCGACGCTCATGAAACGATTACATTTTAAAACCGCACGGAAAAACCGTCTTTCCTCTGATGCAAATCCCTTTTAAAACGACTAAAAAAAGACACACACACACACACACAGGTTAATCGTTTTTTTTTTATTACACAATACATTAGTATTTTATAGCTATAAAGTGCTCGGGTTCCCTTTCAATATTTGACCCGTGTTTATGTTAAAATAAGCGTACAGTCAAACCCCTATTAAAAGGCCACCCTCTTTTAAGCGGCCAGTTATCAAAGTACCCAAAGTGATTGTCACTATACTGCAAATATGACGATGAAAACATCTTAGCGTGAAATAAATATGCATTGTCTGAAATGAGACTTGTGGATGACGTAATACACTGGGGAATTAATAAAAACGTTGAAAGGACGGGACCTGGAAGGAAGGAGTGACTAATTTTCATATCTGTCCCCATATACTATATCTCGGTCAACGCTTCGCGTATTCACAAGATCAAAATTGGGGGTCACCAAGCTCATTTTTAACCCGTGAATACGCGCAAGCGCAATGAACGGGTTATCGGTAACGGTGGCTGATAGGCCATTTGCACGATGGAGTCATTTGACTAAAACTAACAGAATTCATTTCGTTTTTCCTTTCTTATCGCGTTCGAAGAACGCAATCCTAATTTTGTGTTGGTTGTTCTATGGTTTATGTGCAGTAAAATTTGAGATTTTTTGGTGGCCGGTCTTCCAAATGGCCGCCCCTATTGGTTTTTTCACGGGCTCATTTCCGCCAGAAATTCCTTCGAACGCGTCTCCATAATCTGTGATTACTGCTAGTTTAAATTTTGTAATCCCAGTGCGGTTTAAATAACAATAGCCCTAATTTGCACTACAAAACAAAAAAACTGAAGGATTCTGGTAGTTGTAGTCATATGACGTCATCGTGCAAATGGCCTATTTACTCACTCACTCACTCACTCGCTCGATCAATCACACAGATGTTAACTTTTTCCGCATCTACGTTGATGTCTACTTATCTACGTATCTACGTTGAAATAACAAAATTCGGCCTTGGTAGTTAGCGAAATTCTAGGTAGTGTAGTGGATAATTGATGGGACAATAGGGTCGGAGGGAGCTAAAGGACGTAAGTTCGATTCTCGTCCAGGTCTGAATTGTTTCTCTTTGTTTTTCGAACTGAAAATTACTGTTGTTTTTATTTTCTGTTCGTCAAAAGTCGTTACATTTAATTTCCAAAAAAAAGAACCGCAACATTGCGTTACCGTTAGCATTTCGTATCCACGGGTTGGCTCACGGGAGCCTTTGATTTAGTTATAAGCATATACTGAGACTATGGTAACCTGTTACGTCATGATAATGATAATGTTCGATAGCATTATTGTAGTATTATTGTAAATTAGAAACTGTTATACGCTAACACTGAATCAAAAACAAAATTAGACCTGCAAATTAAAGTTATCCCCATCCGGTTATGATTTTTTCTTTGCTTCTAAAGATAAATTTCCAAATTATACGGCAGAGAAATCCTACATAAATTGACAGTGATATTGCTTCAAAACACCATGTGCATTCATGAATAAAGATAAAAATACAAATTTACATAAACGATATTTTCCGAGGCGCGAGATTTGAATGCTTTTACCTCGGAACTAAACGACGTAGCAAAACAAAAATCAAAATCGAAACTAGTTAAGTGCTTTACTAGTTTGTTATCCGATGATCGTAGCTGCCGTTAACCTCGCAAAATAGACTTTCAGGTATGATGTCAACGAATAAAGCAACACATTTACGTAACAATTATGTACGCGGCTACAAGATTTGAATGATTTATAACTCAATCAAGAATACAATAACTTTTGTAAATTTGATCCGCTTTTCTTGAAACGCTCTAAGAATACAATTATTGGAGGGTTGAAAAATCAGCCGAAGTTACAATACACGAACTTGACTTTTTGTCCCGTTAAGCCATTGCTCTTACGCCACGCCGTATCTGCTTGGATGATTGACAACACTGCGAAATACATCCTTTGCTATTTACATCTCACAAGTCTTTCTTCTCTTGATCCAGGTTCCATGGCAGATTTGTGCCAGCTTGATAATGGCGGCTGTCAGCAGGTTTGTTATAACCTGTGTAACATGAAAGTCCAGTGCGGCTGCTGGCCTGGGTACACTCTCGCCTATGATGCTAAAACTTGTATGGGTAAGTGAGAATGTGTTTGGGCATACGTAAACATGACGAATTACAGCTATAGAAGAAGCTATTAAAAACCGGATGATTTCTCCCATTCCCTTTCGTTGTAATCTGTAATTTACACCAGCCTCGCTTCTTTTTTGCTTCTTAGTAGTTCGTTATGTTTTTCTCCAGTTAGAGGTCATATTTATTTTTATGTCTAGCTGAAATCACCATACCGTAAACGACCCCCTTTTAAGGGGCAGTATTACCAATTCATTGTAGAATCACTTTGAAAACCCAACGACATATTTGCATCAATGAAAACCTTAAAATAATATGGTTCAGTTCAGTTAACAGTTATGGCTAGGATGGAAATGGAATGTGGCGTGACAAATTGAGGTTACATTTTTCAAGTTCTTCTCTTGTATCTTGGTAAGACAAAGAAATGCTTGTGGTTTCTTCTTTCACTCCTAGTGATAGCTAAATGTAAGATTAAAAAGAGTGTAAATCTGACATACATCGGTAATTTCAACCATAGACTTGAATGGTTAAAACCAACAAGTACTATTTAATGGTGTACATCAATTTATATAGAACCCAGGGATACAGAGCCCAAAACGTATCTCTGCTTAAAACCTGCACAAAACTGCTGGACATGTTTCCTTGAAGCCTTGAGGTACTGCGATAGAGCTCTGAAGGTCTACTGTTTTCATCTTAGAGCCCTGTTTTTTTTTAATCTAGACAAAGATGAATGCCAATCTAACAATGGTGGTTGCGATTACGTACGTGGGCTGTGCATCAACACTCCTGGAAGCTTCCACTGCGCATGTAAACAGGGATATGAACTCAAAGAGAACAGTGAATTCGAGTGTGAAGGTGAGTAACAGGAGATATGGGGACGAGAACAAGGAAGTTCCCCTTGTAGGCCAACTCACAGTTGTATTTGGTTTCGAATTCGCTCCTGAATACCAGTGTTAAAGCAATTACAGATACCTTTCAACAGCAAATCGAAATCTTGTAAACAAATTCATTTAAATGCAAGGGACCATGTAACTATTTTCTTCCTCGTCTAATACGTTTGATTGTTTGGTCGTTCCTTATATGGCCGCTTTTTAAAAACAAGTGTTTTGAATTATTTTCTCTCCTCTGAGATTATGATCGGGCATGTTTTAAATTTTGAGCAGGAGATTTTGCGAGACAGATTTTGGGATTTTGCGTCTGGCTCTGTTTTTGATAGCCGAACCAATACGGAACAGGAAGATCGGAAACTGGATTAACTTTCTAAAATTTAAAAAACCTACCAATTTTTTGTTGTTGCAGATTTTAACGAATGCGGATTGAATAACGCGGGATGTGAACACGTGTGCAATAACACTGCAGGAAGTTTCAACTGTGATTGTAGAGCAGGCTTCAAACTTAAAGCTGATAACAGGGGATGTGAAGGTAACAGTCATATCAAGTACACACAGTTGTACATCATGGTGATTTAATCATCATCATGACGTAAAATATCAAACACGAGAAAACAAGGCGCAGCCGAGTTTTTTCACCGACTTCGAGGTGTTTGGATACCCGATAAAACACTTTTTCGAGTGTTTAAAATAACTTCTCAAACTGGTTGTGGAGGTGCGGTGGTGGAGTGGTTAGCCTGTGTGGTGGTGTAGTGGTTGGCCTGTGCGGTGGTGTAGTGGTTAGCGTGTTGGACTTTCAACCTGAAGGTCGGTGGTTCGAGCCTGGTCTCTGCCATCGTGTTGTTTCCTTAGACAAGAAACTTTACTCCACACTGTCTCTCTCCACCCAGGTGGAGAGAGACTTTGAATTCATTGCATGAAAGTACATTTAGAGAGATACATTAAAAATAGAGGCAAAGGCTTTTGCGGTTTTGCGTTTCCTCGACACAATAAAACAGATAAAAAATAATGCGGGAACGGCGCGTAAGGAATAATAACTAGCTACCCCAAAGGATAGTAAACGATAATCCCGATCCGTTAGTATCTGGACTATTTATCTAACGCGGTGTGATGAGTGAACTGAACAAACTGGACAAATACCTGAAAAACATTTTTTTCTGTTAAAGTTACGCATATATTTCATATTGTTCCCGTTTTGTTTAAACGGATCTTCCCATTTTCATGGTAACGTAAACGTTTCTGTTCGAAACTTGAAATGACAGCAGTGGTTTTGCCTTTTCTCTTTAAGACATCGACGAATGTGCTCTAGCTGATAAGGGTGGCTGTGAACACACGTGTTCAAACTATGAAGGCGGATATTACTGCTCCTGTGATGTTGGATATCGCCTCATGGATGATGATAAAGCATGTGAAGGTACAGTACATGCTAATGTTTCTCACCCAAAAGTGACCAAAACACAAAATTGCACGTTGCAATGTGAGAAAAAAAAACGACACCACGGGAAATTGTTGCAAAAGGTCTCCATTTGAATGGAAAGAATTTGAGGGTTCATTTTAGTGGGAACCAGGGAAAACTCGAAAACCAGGCTCGCCTTAGGCTTTTTGGGTTCAGTTTTCTTGGCCTGAAACTGGATTACCAGGCTTTTCGGGTAAATGTTAATCGGAGTGAGCAGAAAAGCCTGGTAAAACATAGCTTTTTCCTGCTCAAAATCCTGGTAAGCCTGGTTCAATCCGATAGAGTGCGATGGAGAGCTTCATCTGAATGGACAAATTTTGATGGTATTTTAATGGGTATTTAAAAACAGTGTTAAAACAAAGCAAATGATACAGTGAATAAACCAATCACAATGCAAAGCAAATACATGCAACCAGAAACTCTCGCGGCTACAGGCTTTACGAACGATGAGGTTTGTGCTAAAACTTGCCAAGGTTATGTTCTAACAACAATAGACCATTTCAAAAAGAAAAGTGCCTATGGCGAGTGGTCGCGCATTCAACTATGGAACCGATTATTAGAAGACTTTTCCTAAAACTGATTGAGCTGGTTCTTTCCTTTTGAGAATAGTTTTATTGAATTTGCGACACTCGCATGGTTTGGCGTCCTTTTCGACCCACAGTCCAATGCGCAGTAACTGTCGCCCCAAGCTCACTCTTTTTAAAAGTAGTGTATTTTAAGGTTAGTTCCTAACAATAATTTATAATCTGAACTGTATATACTTTATAACTGTGAGCTACATCCCAAAGAGAATTTGTTCGATTTTCTTTAAATTTGTACCGTAGCTAGGTAACATATAATCCAAAAAACTGTTTCGGGGAAGTTTTAATTGCTGAAATCTTTTCCGTTTAGAGCTATTTCTGCGCGATTACTCCAGATTTTTTTCGCCCTAATTCGAAACCCGAGAACATACAACATATAGTTGTAGCTTTCAAAAGCTGATTCAGACGCTCGTATTTAGAAAAAAATTCGAAAATTCAGTTTATTCGAAAATAAAAGGTATATTTAGATAGCTAGTTCTATAAGCTTAAATTTGATGTGGAGATTATGGTATCTTAAGAGTAATCTCGAGACGCTACAGTACTGGAGACACCCCCGAAGATGTCTTAACGCTTCTACATTTCGTCCGTTTTAGAAATTTACTGCCCTGCTCTGGAAGCTCCTTTCCGTGGTCACATCACCCCTGAAAGCTGCACCGACGAAAGAGAGAACATCAGGCGTAATACGGTCTGTACCTACGGTTGCGAGACTGGACATTACATTACAGGCGGAGATAACTCACTGGTCTGTCCAATCAATGGACTCTGGAATGGAACTGTACCTTATTGTAAACGTATGTGTCATTAATACCTTTTTGAAAAATTTTAGAAATCGATGGCCAATCAATGGTGAGAACGTTTGTGACTTTTCACATGAACCTTTCATTCATTGTTATCGAACTGATATTTTTCATTTTATCTATTCGATTATTTTATCTGTTAGGCGTTACCGGTGTTGATCGGCAAATTTTGTCAAGCATAAAAACAATCAGAAATTCGAGTTAGCATTGGCGTCATTCTTAACAACCAGCTAACTAGCACCATTTTGACACCATGTTGCGGCATCACCAGCTACGCAAAAGTAAATGCCACGCCAATACGCTTCCCCCCCCCCCCCCCCCCCCCCCCCGACTATTCACACCTTAAAAGTGAATTACGTTTGAATACCGAAGTTGCTGTTTGATGTTGTGGTCACCATGTTTCACATTATTCAGTAATTAAATTTTCACTTGTCAGCGGTTGTGTGCCCGAAATTGACTGTACCTGACAAAGGTGGAGTGGTTCCATCATCTTGCTCCCAAACAGACGTCGACTATGGAACACGATGTGTATTCTACTGCGGCGATGGATATGCACTGAGCGGCCCCAGGTACACCACGTGCCAGAACGATACAAACTGGAGCGAGATCGCAGCACTGTCCTGTGTGAAAGGTACGAACATTCTTTGACGTGTATAAATGTCTGTTAGTACGATCTCAAAGAAAGTAAGACGGTTCCAGGAAAAACTACTCCTAAATAAGTGATTGGGCGATCATCTGAAACTTTAAAAGAAACCCTCCAAAACCATCACAGTATCGTTTTGTGGTCATTTTTGGTGTGGCTTCAAATTCAGTTTTAACCCTAAGAGGTTTCAAAACAAAACATTTAACTGAATGTTTACGTTTTTTAATGCCGATTTATTGGGTCCTGGTCGTACAGGTTTCAGTTGTCATAAATCTCCAGCTCATTTTCCCCTAAATCGATGGTTAAACGCGATACTGGAAGGTCGCAGGACGCGTGTCACAAATGTACTTAGTAAATGACTCGGTTCGCTACTAGTTCCAATGTGGCTTAGTGGTTAGAGCATTTGACTGGCGTGCGGCGGGTCATGAGTTCGACTTCTATAGGCAAGTGTTTACAAACATATTTATAAGGTTTAAAAATTGTTTCCCTTTACAGTGTACACGGATCCATGGATCGTGTGTGCAATCGACAGAGTAGAAGAACTCGAGCCTGACAAGTCAACAGTGGTGCTCGGGTACAAGTGGCAGCTTCCAAGAACCAACATGAAGAATGTGACTGTGTCACCGAGCAACTACGATGAGAATTATCCTTTCCCTGTTGGCAGACACCGTGTCACGTGGACAGGAACCAGTGACCGTGGAATACTAAAGAGCTGCAGCCACCATATCACTGTGATTGGTACGAAAATCAATTTGAAAATAGTATCCTATGTTTCAAAAAGCTTATTTTCGAGATAGAGGCCTATTTTCAGAATAATATTACCGCATGACAGCGTTGCATTGTTTTTCTCTTAGACGTGACTCCTCCCTTGGTCCAGAACTGCCCTTACAATGTCACTGATCGCAGCAACTCACTGCAAAAGGTCATCACGTGGACTCCACCAACTTTCACTGATAATGTGGGCGTGGTAAGCGTGCTGTCCAATCGCGAGCCAGGATTCACCATGGACACTTACACATCACTAACAGTACAATACACGGCTTCAGATGCAGCAGGAAACCTTGTTTATTGCACATTCAACATCACCTTAGAAGGTATACCAGTAACTCCGCAATGCCAAAATTTAATGACCTTTCTAAATTTACATTTCATTGAGGCAGTTAAAATCCTTGCGAACAGCACATTAACTATACAAAACAATACTAGTCTAAATTAAAAATTTAGAACTAAAAGTAAGGAGATTTTAAAGCTAATTAGGTAATAATCAAGAAGCTTAGATGGCAGGTAGGCTATTACAGTCTAATAGTTCTTGAAATGATTTTTATGCAAATTCTCGAAAAACAAACGTCTCAGAGTGAAAAAAGGCTGAACACTTTCATTAGAATGAAAGATCGTATTACACAACTGCGATCCGTTAACTTTGTCCTTTTTACAGGAACAACATGTCAAACAATACCAGATCCAAAGAATGGCGGGGCGTCAAAGTTTGGTTCTTTCTTACTGCTGAGGTGTAATTCAGGGTATTTCTTCAACCCACAACCACCAGGATTTGCCGGCCTGTTCTCGAATCCACGTTATAGTTGCTTGGACAACAAGTGGACTTCCATGAATGAATACGCGGCTATTCTATCGGGAATACTGGATTGTATGAGTAAGTTGACAGACTCAAGGCGCAATTATAGACAGATTGACAAATTTTTGCTATAGATCCTCATCACAGACATTTGTATGTCGGAATGTGAATCTTACATACCGAGTACACTTTTAAAACGCTTAATTTTTTTAAGACAATCTGTTTTGGTCTTTGGGGGTATGAATGAAGTACATGTTCAACCAGTTATATCACTTTATAATTATTGACGTTCAATCAACAACATCACTCTACGCCGGTTCAAGTTAGTGACCAATACATAGTTTTCCCTTTATAGGCGAATATCTGCTGACGCCATTGTTTACATTTTGCCTCATAACATACGAATTTACAAAGAGAAGGCATCGTGCTAAATATGAATTGACTTCAAAAGTTGAAAAAGCTTGTCTAACTTAGTAATCTACCTAATTTTTTGCTCTTTGCATGTAATATTTAAGAAAACATCAGCTGTCCAAAACTGTAAAATTGCTGGGTGGCAAAAGCGCTAATGAGCCATACGTTCTTTGTAAAATTTCGCCTATAGTGGCCAAGGCGCTTTCATTTGAATGCTTGAACTCTGAAATTTCATCCGCAGACTCATAGGTTATTGGAAATATGCATATCACAAAGAAAAATTCAATTTTGGAAGTTATATTAAAGGGATAATGTTCGGAGGACTGGTTTTGAATGTCGAAATTTCGCTTAACTAATTTTCATGTTAAATTGCCAAATGCCACCAAATATACAACAAAATTGGATAAAAAGATTCTACAGAGCAAAGGAGACTAGACAAGTCAGTTTGGTAAAAAAGTGCAGGATGAACTGTCTATTAAGGCCGGCACACACTAGGGGACATGTTGCGGGGACATGAAGCACGGACATGTTGCAGCGACAGTTTTCCTCGTGTGACATCCCCGGTTTTGCGAAAAACCTCGTTGCGGGGACACAATTTTGTTCCCGCAACATGTTGCATGAAATTCAGCTGGTTTGAATTCGTGCGTCATGAAGCGGGGACAAAATGACCCCATTTCAATGTCGCATCGTGTGCACTGCTCTTGCAAACTGTCCCCGCTACAAAATAGAAATGAACCAATAAAAACGCGCCATTGATTATCCCATGAGCCTTCAGTAGCAGGCGCCCTCAGTGATTTCTGTGATTTTTATACCTCAATCCGCTTTGTGTGCACCACCTTGCGTACTGTCCCTGCAACATGCGCCAATGCTGTGCACACGAAAGGGCTTGTCCCTGCTTTATGTTCCTGCAACATGTCCCCCTAGTGTGTGCCGGCCTTTACAGTTCATCAAATTTTGTGGCAGGCGGTCAAGATATCAAAGTTGTCAAACTTTAAGTTTTTAGTGTTTTTTTTTTTTTCTTTTCAGTTTACATTTCTTTGCTTTTAACACTTTTAGCCGTTCTAACAAAGCAAGCTTAAAGGGACACTGTCACCTATTTTTAGTATCACTTTGAAAAGCCAAAAAATATATTTGTTTCAATGGAAACCTTAAAATAATGGTCCAGTTCTGTTATCAAATACTCTACTAGTGCATAGTAACTAATATTCGTTATCTTTGGCTGTGGATGGCCAGGATGAAAATGGATTGCAACTTGAAAAAATTGGCCAATTTTTTCAAGTTCCTCCCAAGAGTCGTTGAAAAATCGCAAAAAAAACTTATTATGGTTTGTTCTTCCTTGAAGAAATCACTTGATATTATCTTCTTGGTATTCAAAAAAAAAATTTTATGTTTGAGCAAAGGTACTTTGTCATATATTTAGTGCATTTTGACCTAAACACAGCAAAATCTGCGTGACAATGCCCCTTTAAAGCAAGCTGACCTGCTCATACTCTCAAACTCATGAAACATAATTATATATAAGCCTAAACACTGTCCTTTAATAAGCATGTTTCTCTTTTTTTCTTTTTCTTTTTTCAGAGTACGAGGCGTACCTTGGTTCACCCTGCCCACCTGGTTCAATTTTATTGGATGATCAAGTGTGCTGTGAGTAATTCAGGGTGAAAGTATGGGAAAGTTCCACCCAAGATACAACATCTCCTCTTCCCCACCCCTCATGGGTAACCTTGTACGGCTGAACAAAGGCTACTCGTGGGTTAATGTGGACTCCTATATTTCAAACATCCGGGATATTTTTAATTCACTGTTCTTTAACACTGAAATGTATTTATTTACTTATTAACTTTTCAGTAAACTGTCCGCCTGGAACTTACGGCGACAACGTAACCAACACATGCATAGAATGTAACATTGGATTTTATCAGGACGAGGAAGGAAAGCCAGAATGCCAACCATGCAATAAGAACTACTCCACCGCCATCACAGGAGCCAAGAACAGCTCTGATTGCCGACGTAAGCGAATGAAAATCTTTGTTAAATTCCTTCATTTAAAAGACAAACGTACCACAGGGACATACTGCTGAATAAAGGGTCACACTTTATGATTTCTTCGAAAGACCCAAACCACCTCGTTCAGCTTAAATAGCATCCTGGATAATACGTAGACTTCCGAATGTGGCGGCCCCCGTTACTTTCGGAATAAGCAGGACTAAGGGGCCGCAACTTTCGGGTAGCCATTAATTTCGGGTAGCTAAAATACGTGAGTAATTGAAGTAAAAAATCCACGGAATGAGCATAATGTCACTTTAATTCTCTCTTTTCTATTGGTTCTTCGGCATTCTTTGGCATTCTTGTACAGTAAATCACTACTAAGCTACATTCCATCTACATGGAGACGTCACTATGGTATTTTCGAATGGACCGTTACTTTTGGGTGGACCGCTACTTTCGAGTGGACCGTTACTTTCGGGAAGCCCGTTACTTTCGGGTGGACCGTTACTTTCGGGAAGCCGTTACTTTCGGGTGGGCCGTCACTTTCGGGTGGGCCGTTACTTTCGGGGACCGTCACTTTCGGGTGGACCGTTATTTTCGGGTGGGCCGTCACTTTCGGGTAGCCCGTTACTTTCGGGTGGGCCGTCACTTTCGGGTGCCCGTTACTTTCGGGTGCCCGTTACTTTCGGGTAGCCCGTTACTTTCGGGTGGGCCGTTGCTTTCGGGTGGGCCGTTTCTTTCGGGTGGGTCGTTACTTTCGGTGGGTCGTTACTTTCAGGTGGGTCGTTACTTTCGGGTAGCCCGTTACTTTCGGGTAGCCCGTTACTTTCGGGTGGGCCGTTACTTTCGGGTAGCCATTACTTCCGAAACTTTACGGTATCTTCAATTAAATTAGTCACACTTTAGCCTAAAGAAGTACTAGATAGTAGCTTTCTTTGTAATGGTCAAACTTTTTAAAGTTACATCTTTTTAAAGTAACATCTAAAAGATGTCATGAAGGGTCAAAAGTTCAACTAGAAGCACCTTGTAAAGAATATAAAAAGGTACCACAGAAATATACTTCTTAGTATAAGCTTTTATTTCAAATGGTGTCTATCTACGTTATTTGTTTTGTCAGGTTTAGTACTCATGCAAATAATACAGTTCTTCTTGCGTTACAGACATCTGCCGAGCAGGAAAATACTCGACCAACAATGGCGTTTGTCCTTGTAAAAGATGTCCTCAGGGCACATACCAGGAGAATGAACAAATGACCACCTGCCATGCCTGCCCTACCGGAACTAATACTACATACACCGGAAGTGTATCCATTGACGACTGTGTGGGTAAGTATGGGGTTTGTCGATAAGGGGATAAATGGAATCAGATATAACAGAAGTGTAGCTGGACATGGTGAACATTAATCTTTCTCATTTCATAACCAAGCTTAGTTAACATTTACTATCTTTCTTTATTTATAATTATCAAAAACGTTTTGTCATTAATTAAAGGGGCATTGTCACGCAGATTTTGCTGTGTTTTAGTCAAAATACACTATATATGACAAAGTACCTTTGCTCAAACATAAAATTACTTTTAGAAGAAGATAATATCAAGGAAGGAAGAACAAACCATAATAAGATTTTCTGTGATTTTTCCACGACTCTTGGGAGGAACTTAAAAAAATTGGCCAATTTTTTCAAGTTGCAATCCATTTCCATCCTGGCCATCCGCAGCCAAAGATATCGAATACTAGTTTCTGTGCACTGGTAGAGTATTTGTTTACAAAACTGGACCATTATTTTAAGGTTTCCATTGAAACAAATCTGTTTTTTGGCTTTTCAAAGTGATACTAAAAATAGATGACAGTGTCCCTTTAATGTTACCACATCATTCAACAGTGCAGGTTATTTGTTGCTTATTGTCTGATTCTGTATTTGGATTCATCACAAATGGTATTGGTTTAGTACTTTCAACAGTGGCGTTTGTCCGGGATTTATTTCTTTGTCTTTTTTCATTGTGGATCTTAAAATGATATGCAACCAGTGCGCAACAGATACGAAAAAATAACTTCCCATATATTTTCTTGAACCACGAATTATCTATCGTCAAAAAAGAGGGCTGAGGAGGTCCCGTTTCCACCATAAGTCCCATGAGATATAGAGTTTTATTAAATTATGTTTGACGAGATCAAGAGGGAAAATACATCCAAGTCACCTTGTTTTACTTCTGCAAAATTTTCCATAAGAATATTTTGCCTCATGCTTTAAGCAGGAAAAAAATGCTTAAAAATTAAACAAAAGAATAAATTCCCAAAAGTTTTACCGGCTAATCAAAACGGACACAGACAATCCAATGAACCAATCAGAACTCAAAGCAAATACACGTAGCCGACGCCAAGCGCGGGAAAACACGTGCAGTTGAGTTACGATTGGATTTGGTTTTTCTTTTGATTGGTCAACAAAGTGGCGCGAGATGTTTTAGCCAATCAGAGAGAACGTACAATGTAGAAATGAAAAAACAACGCAAACGCTAAATTACTTTCGACTCTCAAATAAAAACCGCTCTAATACCCAGCCAAAATTGTGTTTGTCTTTTTCAGCGCCTGTTAGTATCACCGAACTCGTGCCAAGCGCTGACTTCGCAGTGAACGAGACTGAAACCTTCAACATCTTGTGCAATGTTGAAGGCAGGCCCGCACCGACAGCAACGTGGAATAGAACTAGTGGTGAGTTCACATAAACAAATAGATTCCATTCTGCCGTGCGTCAGTTTGTCAAAATGTGGTAAGAACAAAAGAAAAACTACTAGTGGCAAATTTGACCCAGACGGCCACCCGGTCAGGGACGCAAAAATGTATAGGGATTCCTATGGACATCGAGATAAAATAGCGAATATCTTTCGAAGACATGAAGAAAGTAAAACTGTAAGTAAAACTGTGCAAACTGTGCAAACTGTGCAACTGCGACGTGATAAGCCGCAGTTATATGATAAGGCATATTAGTAAATTTTTACCTCTCGATAATGATTTTCTAGATTTCTGATTGGTCCCACCGCTACCGATCTGAGTCGTTATAGAGCGTTTTCACTCACGTGACCTTCAGTCCCGTGGGACTCAAATGACAAAGGCCATGGCAGCCATGTTGGTGTTCCTAACAAAAGAAGTTAACTAAGGCTGCGTTTTTTTGGGAGAATCCGAAATTGGATTTGTGATCTCGGATCATATGGATTTTTCATGACCAAAAAAACGAAAAATCCTAAAACGGATCATTTAACGTAAAAAAACCGTTGGTATGCAAATGAACCTATTTTGACTCGCTTGTGTTTATCAGCCTGCTCGACAAATAGTTTTTAAAATATAAGCAATAAAATCTTACCTGAATTGCCCATGATATGAAATCGCGGAAGAAACGAAAGACCGCTTCTCAGATGTACTTTTTTCGAATCCATTCCCAAAAAAACGCTCAGATCACGAATCTAAAAATCCGGATTTGGATTTGATCCGAAGAATCCACCCTGAGTGTGGATTTTATGGATTCATGATCCGTTTTTGGATTTGCCCAAAAAAAAACGCAAAATCCGTTTTTGGATTCAGAAATCCGGATTTGGATTTTCCCAAAAAAACGCACACTAAAATTCTTTTGTACGGGAACACCAATATGGCGGCTATGACGTCAAATGAAAACGCTCCATTGGTTAATTGGCCCAAATATGGAAACATGATGACGAATTACGCGCAAAAAAATTGTTTTCCTCGTCGCGGAAAAAAATGGCACGTGCACGTGGTGGGCAAATCTTTCCTCGTCCGCAGTATAATTTCCACAATTGTTTTGTTCAAATCCATAACCATTTCTGCCAGTCCAATTAAGACTTATTTTTGAAGGAAACTTTGACATTCTTCTCGATCTTATTTTGAAGAAAACTACTTTTGAAAGAAACATTCTTCTCGATCTCGCCACCTGTTTATAGCATTTACTCGCTTTCGATTTGTGAAGCGGTCATGTGACACTTGTTCACTGACGTGACAGTCATGTATTTTTTTGGAGCGGAAATATTTTTTTTTCCAATTTCCGGTTATTTGAGTGTTTGAAAATTTACTAAAACAGTTATTCATCTCGGCCTCGCCGAATATGAGCTGATATATAACCAACTCGGCGCGGCGCCTCGTTGGTTATATATATCAGCTCATATTCGGCTCGTCCTCGATGAATAACTGTTAAATATACATACAGTAAACGACTTTCATGTTAAAACTATATACTTTCGAACGTTTTTGTTTGACCAGGAGCTCGTTAAAATTTGTAAAGGACTTGTGTAACATCCTAGTTTATAACGACTGAGACAAATTAAACTTGATAGCAACAGATTTGATAAATTGATACTTTAAACTAAGTAAACTTACTTTCCCTGGTGAAATCCTTGTCGATAAACTTTCGTGTGTACTTTTTCTCTTTAAAAACTCCACATTAACAGATCCAGTGGAATTCCACGCAACAATCCACAAAATTTACTGAGTTCAAAATGCGAATATCGCGACCAAATTTGTTCGCTTCAATAGGCATCGTGTAAAGCTTATTTCTTCCATGTGTTTACTGTTTAGAAATGATTTTCACATGGAAAAAACCTATTTTTTGTAAAGGCGATGTTACACGAGACGATTTTTAACGACAACTTGCAATGCAAATGAGGTTACACAAAATTTAATTGGTTCAGCACCTCATTTGTATTGCAAGTTGTCGTTAAAAATCGTCTCGTGTAACATCGCCTTAAAGCAACTTTTTTCGTCCTGTCATTGAGCTCGAAATATACCTTATCGAACAGCGGTATGTACCACTAAAATGGATACTCGATGTAAGCCGCACTACAATTCACAAAATCCGATGTCCGAGATGTCTTGTCATTTCATGAGAGAAACGTTTATGCCTTGCCGCACACAGGTTTTCAAAGCGACAACACGCTCATGTCCTACGCTCTTCACACGATACACATTACATCTTTCTCATTTCATGCATTACCAACTTAAACTCGTCATTTTTTCCAGGTTCACTTCCCTATGGCCGCAGTACAATCAACAGGTTCTATGACCTGGATGCAATGCTCACGGGTTTGGAATTAGTAGTCTCTGGAGCGGTTCCTGCTGATTCAGGCACTTACAAGTGTGAGGCCTCCAATCCATCGGGCACGGTTACCAAGCAAGTCACGGTCCAAGTTAATGCAGACTTATCGGTCTCTGGAAGCGGTCAACAAGGTATACAATAGAAACAATAGAATTAATAAAACAAAACACACCTTATGGATGCTTGGGTCGGCTGCTCCACGTGCGTATTAAGATTTTCTCTGGACATGAACGTAAAACAATTCTTGACTGATAGGTATCGTAGAAATTGATCTATAAATTTCTAAAAACTGAATTGTAGTCTTTTTGTTTCCTTACTTTGTTACAGATTATCCGGACTTCGCACCGGTCTAAGAAGGTATACAGTATGATAAAAAATACTACAATTTGTTTTTAATAACCACGTTTATCTCCAGCAGTTTCAAATGGAGGAGAATGCCTGAAACAATGCTGGTTCTATCTAAGAGGCGGACCATTATTTTTTTTGACGGGGAGTTTTGGAAAATTTTGAAATAAATTGTCATAAACACTGAAATAAATTGTATGCAAGCAAAGAATAAAGAAAAAATTGTTTGCTGAAGGTATGGCAGTTGGACGGAGACACACACAAAAAAGTTGTTTGCAGCAGGTGCCGCATATATATATATATATAAATGTTTGCATGTGAAAATTTTCCAACATCCCCCGTCAAAAAAATAATGGTCCGTCCCTAATACATTTTATAAGAAAGGAAGAATGGCTTAACTGATATCCGTCTTTCATTTGATTAGTCTCACAAACTCAAAACCTCAGGGACAACCAACGATATGAATGTTAAGCAAAACGCTTGGAATAGCGTTGTTCTGATTTTCCAAATTATTTTGGGGCAGTACGCAGCTCTCACAAGGTCTTCTCTGATTTGCTGAGAAAACAATAGAACAAACAACTCAACAATGGGCCCTAGCCCTGAAAACAATAGAGCTGCGTGATACCCAGGTCCAATGAAATTAGAGGTTGTAAAGAGCTGCGTGGTATCGGATTATTTTGGCACCCTTGATTTAAACTACAGTCGAACCTCTTTACAACGGCCACCTTCGGACATACCTTTCTGGCCGTTGTAGAGAGGTGGTCGTTATGGAGAGGTCATCAGTTAGATGATTTGAGTGAGTTTATGAGAAGTTGGGAAAAGAAAAACTGGCCGTTGTAGAGAGGTGGCCGTTATGAGGAGGTCATCAGTTAGAGGATTTGAGTGTGTTAATGAGAAGTTGGGACAAAAAAAAAACTGGCCGCTGTAGGAAGGTGGCCGTTATGGGGAGGTCATCAGTTGGAGGATTTTAGTGAGTTAATGAGAAGTTGGGACAAGAAAAACTGGCCGTTGTAGAGAGGTGGCCGTTATGGGGAGGTGGCCGTTATGAGAAGGTGGCCGTTATGGGGAGGTGGCCGTTATGGGAAGGTGGCCGTTATGGGGAGGTGGCCGTTATGGGAAGGTGGCCGTTATGAGGAGGTGTCCGTTATGAGGAGGTGGCCGATATGAGAAGGTGGTCGTTATGAGGAGGTGGCCGATATGAGCAGGTGGCCGTTAGTATAGGTTCTACTGTATGTGAAAGCTTACGCAGTTTGATCGTTTCGGTTCTTTTAGCTGAATCAGTTTCAGCGGCAGCAAATTTTATGGAAAGAGATCTTATCCCCGAATTTACTCGCTGCTCAGTCTCCTTTCCAAAAATCCTAGCTGACCTTATTTCGTACCCATAATCCTAGCTGACCTTATTTCGTACCCATAATCCTAGCTGACCTTATTTCGTACCCATAATCCTAGCTGACCTTATTTCGTACCCATAAGCCTAGCTGACCTTATTTCGTACCCATAATCCTAGCTGACCTTATTTCGTACCCATAAGCCTAGCTGACCTTATTTCGTACCCATAATCCTAGCTGACCTTATTTCGTACCCATAATCCTAGCTGACCTTATTTCGTACCCATAATCCTAGCTGACCTTATTTCGTACCCATAATCCTAGCTGACCTTATTTCGTATCCATAATCCTAGCTGACCTTATTTCGTACCCATAATCCTAGCTGACCTTATTTCGTACCCATAAGCCTAGCTGACCTTATTTCGTACCCATAATCCTAGCTGACCTTATTTCGTACCCATAATCCTAGCTGACCTTATTTCGTACCCATAATCCTAGCTGGCCTTATTTCGTACCCATAATCCTAGCTGACCTTATTTCGTACCCATAATTCTAGCTGACCTTATTTCGTACCCATAATCCTAGCTGACCTTATTTCGTATCCATATTCCTAGCTGACCTTATTTCGTATCCATATTCCTAGCTGACCTTATTTCGTACCCATAATCCTAGCTGGCCTTATTTAGTACCCGAAACGACATTTTTTATCCCTCTGAAAACAAAGCCGTTAAGATGTTACAAAATTTTGAGGGCACATTTTACTTAAGAAAACGAATTTAAGGCGACTGAGGCCTTCCGAAAAGCTTTTCCTACGAAACGACTCGTCGGGTGCTCGTGAAACTTAAAGGAACATTGTTGGTCATAAAAACAGCGCCACAGGAAAAATACCCGACAGCGTTTATTTAAACAAACGGATTATTTTCGAAAACGCTCTTCAAAGTGGATATTTTCGAAAACGCTGTTTACCCGTTTATGTGTGGACATCGTAAACGAGGGTTGTCCAATTCTCTGACAAATTTATGCATAGCATTGTATTGTATTATATGACCATAACAATTGTTTAAAGTGCACCTAACCCCAAAACGTTTTTTTTGCTTAATCAACTCCATGTACGTTGAAAATTTGAATAGTTAAATATTTTTTGTTTTCAACGTCGCGTTTGTGAGT
Organism: Dendrophyllia cribrosa; assembly: GCA_024195265.1. Taxonomy (NCBI): domain Eukaryota; kingdom Metazoa; phylum Cnidaria; class Anthozoa; order Scleractinia; family Dendrophylliidae; genus Dendrophyllia; species Dendrophyllia cribrosa. Next base: position 17,290,977 of record JAJLRJ010000002.1, on the reverse strand, counting down.
TATAGAGATTTGAATTTACAAAATGCTAATTAGATGACGTAAATTCGGGAATCATTTATTATACAACCAATGGTTTTTACCTCAAAGAAATATTTTTTAAGAATCGATTGACTATCCACAGTTTATATTTAGTGTTTCTCAAATTGATTTTCCTTAAGTTGTATACTGCGTATTGTTAATTGACGTAGAAATAATGGCAAAATCCCGAATTTACGTCATGTAATTAGCACTTTGTAAATTCAAATCTCTATAACTCACTAACGCGACGTTAAAAACAAGAAATATTTAACTATTCAACTTACCAACGTACATAGAGTTGATTAAGCAAAAAACATTTTGGGGTTAGGTGCACTTTAACAATACATTCTAGAACGGCACAATACAGCACAATGTATTACAGTACAATCCTATGCATAAATTTGTCCGAGTATTGGACAAGTATAACGTAAACGGATATTTTCGTGAACGCTGACGTCACAGATTCGGACCCAGTCCTTATCTACGCATTCTCAATGCAGATTTCTAGCCTTTTCTTATCGTTTTAGTGTTTAAAGTGCCCAAAACGATTTTTTTTAGTTTCTTATCTAAATCTACACGTCACGTAATGAACGTCTGCGAAAAAGTTTTTTGATTTCAGCTAAACGTGAATTTTTTATGATTTTTTAGTCTAGGAACACGTGACTTTAAAAAAAGGAACTGTGACGTAGATTAAGGAACATGTGAACCCGTTGGCCTTCTTAACAGCGGGACGGGTATACCGCAAAAAAATAGGATTTTGAAGATTTGAAATATTCATAAAAAATTCGCGTTTTGTGCAAAGCGCGAAATTATTTCGCAGAGGTTCCTTGTGTGATGTTTACATTCAGATGAGAAAATAAAAAAATTAAACGTTATGGGCACTTTAAGTGTGGGCGGGTGAAAACGAATCGTAAACGATGGCTGGCTTCGTGTGGACGGTAGCATTTTAGATAACAAAATATGCGTTTACGAACGTATTCTAAACGTATACGTCACGTTAAGCTCGAAAAACAAACCTGACGACGAGTCAGGATAATTAGCAGAAAATGTTAATCCATAAACGTTTTGAGTTATATTGAATGTAATGCCTTTGTTTTCTTCTTTACCATAGATAATCTGAAGTAAAGTAAACAAGAAGTAACAGAGAAAGTTAATAGCATTTCAAAAAGAAGTGATATCACTTCCTAAACATTTGTAATCACGAGTAAAACAGTCAATAATAAACTGCATATTTAACCCTCAAAATGATATTTGTCAGTTATTCAACCATCTCCCGGGGGGGGGGGGGGGACTCCCATATAAAAATGACGGGGGTGCTCGTCGGAAATTTTCGAAAAGCACCCTAAAAGGTACCAGAATGTTGTTTGATGGGCGTGGCTCAAATGAATTTTTACCTCTAAGAGGTACCAATTCTGAAACAACACATGTCATATTTTGGGCTTAATACCCTAAAAGGTACCTCGATAATTCCAACGGGGGTCATTTTGAATTTTAGCACCCCAAGAGGTACCAATGTACAAATTTTGACCCCTAAAAGGTACGACGAGCACCCCCGTCATTTTTATATGGGAGTAACCCCCCCCCCCCCCCCCCCCCCCCGGAACCATCTCTTCGAATCCTTCAAAATATATACTTCTTCTTGCCAAATAGGGAATGCACTTTTCTACTGTACTCCCCTTCTGTTTAATTTTCTGAATACACTCAGTTTTTCAGTCTAAAGTGTCAGCTGCTTCCTCGCCATTCCTTCTGTGGGCGCCCGCGAGAGGGCTTACTCTATTCTCAGAAGAACATCATTTATTAGCTGAAGCTGCGCCGGCACTGAACGTTCTAATTTTTCAGCGATGTGACACTGAATTTACAATATAGTATTTCAATAAACCATAGGCTCCAGCAGGTTTTTGGAAAGTTTTCCCAGGTCAGAATCTAGAAGAGCCATGCTGTTAAATCTGTGAAAGCTATTGGATTTCGTAGACATCGTACTGAAACATGGTCCAACGTAAATTACGAAAATATTATTGTGACGTTCGCTGATAAAACAATTTTTTTGTTATTTCCATATCATCCAATGTTATCATTTCTTGCATATAAACGTTTCGCAAATATTAAAGAGCAAGTAAGTGAGTAAATAACAATAACTTTATTTTATGAAGGTTGAACAGGCGATGGTAAGGCAAAAATACTGATAAACCAGTGGCCCTCAAAAATGGATTTTAAAATGATTAACTCCTGGATTAACTATTTACAGCAGTAATGAAATTAAAAATCAAAGGCTTCTAAGAGCCAACCCGTGAATAAGAAATGCTAACGCGTAACGCAGTATTGCGGTAGGCTTATGTTTTTACACTGACACGGTTCGATATTTTTTCTAAATTAAATGTAAGGATTTTTGACGAACACACACGCAAAAAAAAACAGTACATCACTTTCATTATGTCCAGTCCGAAAAAGAAAGAAAAAAGAAAAAGAAATGAATGTCCTGAGCTGGACTTGAACTCGCGCCTCCCGACTCTAAAAAAAAAAAAAGGTCCGAACACTAAACTACTCGACCACCGAGGAACACATGAGTAATAAAGACTCAATTTTGTTATTTCAAGGTAGATACGCATCAAAAACGCGCGTCTCGGTTGAAAAATCCTTTTAGATGGATTTTAATGTTGCATTAAAGACTCCAAATGTGAAACATCTTTAAACTTATTGTTGTTTATATTCGTTTACAACAAATTAGTTATTGTTATTGCTGGATTCACGCTGTTCTTGTTACGAAACGCATTCGTAACAAAGCATTACGTCACTAAGTTTATAGCTGATGGAAGGAGCGAGTGAGCGAGTGCTCACACAAGAGTGAGACGATTCTTTTAATTTTTGTCCTTTTGGTCCCGGTTGTTCAAAAGGTGGTAGCGCTACTCACCGAACAAATCACTATCCAGAGGACAAGTATTAACAAATTCCATTGCGTTTTCCGCTGGATAGTGATTTATCCGATGGATAGCGCTATCCGGCACTTTTTGAACAATCGGGCCCTGTCAGAGAAATCAGTTGTACGTGAATCAGTATAAATTTTAAACCCTTCGGTGGCTAAGCGTTAATTACAAGTGTCATCTTATTAACAGGAATAAATTTATCAGGCAACTTCATGATCATTTTCACCATTCTTTATTCACCTCTTCATAGCAAAGAAGTAATAACTAGTGGGGGGTGCGTGGATCGGCGGATTTGCATACCCCTATTCATCCTCCTCTAACTGGCTATGCTTTAGCCATTCTGCTTTTAGATAGTTTGAAAAAAAAAGGAATAAATTTACGATGATGAATTTACTCCATTTATTTTCAACATTCATCTGTAATTCTGTTGGAGGGGTCGGTAAGCATGTTTCTTTTTGATGGATTGTTCATGTACAGAAAGGGTAAAAGAACTTATAATAACTTTGTTTGACTTAATCATCAAAACAGTTAATGATTACAACCGTTTCTGAAGCATTTTAGCTGTCAAAAAAAATAAAAAGCAGTGACGGAAACGGATGATGAATGAACGACTTCCATTTTTACTTTTTTCCGAAATTTGTTTAAAGCTTTCATAATTCCAATTAGGGAAAACTTTGACACTGCAATTTAAGTGGAATTCTGAACTTAAATGTTTGCAAGTTTAAAAGCAGGAAGCAAACTGAAAAACTGTTTAATAACTGTTTAGGCCGAAACATTGCGGTTTTGCTTTTCAATTCTTTAATGACTGTATGCAAAAAGAATTGGTTCCGGTTACAATAAAAAGGTGGTATAGGTTAGTCTGTACTTGAAAATATTTTTATTATTAGTAATACTAGATAGAAAACTCTTGACAAGAGGAATACGTACCCTTACCGTTGTTAGAAAAAAATTCGTATTGATCACAATTGGGAAAAATTGAGACAGACTTTTAAGTCTGTCTCAAACTCCCCTGAGTAATTTTGAGTTCAGTTCTTAAGTTTAAACAAAACCTTGTGAACAATAGGACACGTTTCTAAATACCTCCTACTGTACGAATTGTAAAAATAATAGTATCGGTCGAGTTATTAGAACTATGGCATTTTTAGTTTGACCAGAGATCTATTATGTGTGGTCACTTTTAGATCAGCTAAGTTTCTCGTTTCAACAAGTTGAACAGAAAATCCGATTAATTTAAACGCAATAAAGATGTGACGTACTTCTATCTTGTCGTTAATTTTTAAGGTGGCACTGTCTTAAGGATTTTATAGTCTTAGGTCATAGCTGTGCTAACATTAAATCTAAGTACCTTTCCTCGCACACGAAACGGCTCGTAGAACATCAAAATAAAGATATCAATGGAATAATATTATTATTGAAAGGAGAGCAAATGATTTCCAGTCTTAAGTGATTTTTTAAGACAAAAGTGAAGAACAAAAAATATTTGCCTACATTTTTCGAGTTGTAATCCATCGTGATCCATGGTCATCTGAAATCAAAGACACTTCTTTATACTTTCAGTGCACAAGTCGAGTGTTTTCAAACAAAATTGGACCATTACGTTTTGATTAAGTATGCCCAGCTGTTGGCGTACTAAACATATAATTAGTTGAAGTTACAGATGGTCGGTCACCGCAGTCCCAGATGATAAAAAAGCTAGTCTAAATAGGATTAAATAAATGTTGTCGTTTTACGAGAAAGTGCACATTCCTTGAAAGGTAAACTGTTAGAACTTAATACTTCTCTTCACACAAAAGTGAATGGCGGCTGGTCAAGTTGGTCGGAGTGGATCGGCTGTGCTGGTGGCATTTGCGCGGGAAATCAGTGCATTCGAACAAGAACTTGCACCAATAAAATACCAAGTGAAGATGGAGCTTATTGTGTCAGTGATAACATGGAACAGTTGGACTGTATGAGTGAGTATTCAATGCGTATTTAATATGATTTCCACTGGGAATAATCGAAAAGAAAAATGTAATGAACAGCGTCACAGGAAAGTACGGCTTGACATGATCACACTAAAACATCTCATCTACAAATATAAAGGATACAGACGCATTACATGGCTTAAGGTCTGTCTCTTAGAGACCTTCAGTTTCTTCTTATTCTTACCTCATGTATAAAATGACATTGCAGTCGATGGAGGCTACACAGAATGGAGTCAATGGTTGCTATGTGAAAACCTGTGCGGGGGATCCGAAGTCAACAGAAACAGAACATGTACTAACCTCACCCCCACTGTTGACGGAAAGCCGTGCTCTGGAGATGCATTCCAAAGAAGGTATATCTTCATGCGAGATTAAGTTAACTTTTTTGTCCTTCATGCGTAAATTAAAATGCCTCTTATATTCTGATTCGACTTTGACAAGTCTTTAAGAGCGGTGTATTTTCAATTGAGTTTTGTAAATCCAAAACCAAATTAACAACTCTGGTCAATAGCCCATTTCCGAGTTGCTCTTGGCCTCCTTTTCAAACCGAGGCCAAGTGCAAAACCATTCATATGAAAATTAGTTTTCTTTCACATGCAAAATAAAACTTATATCCATATGAATAGTTTTGCACTTGGCCTCGGTTTGAAAAAGAGGCCAAAAGCAACTCAGCAATGGGCTATTCACAACAAAAAGCAGATATCACAGTGAACTAAACCGAAGACGAATAAAATACATGTAGCCGTTCGCCAACAGCGGAAAAACACGTCAGGGTTAAGTCGATCTTTATTGACCTTTATTGTCATCCAACTAAAAAGTTTCTATTAAAATCTTCCGCAATTAATATTATACCGGCCAAATAAAAATAGAAACTGATGCAAACATGATGACAACAACTGGAAAACACCAAAGAAAAAGAGACTAGGATTTCTTGCTTTATAGATGTCAAAAGTGAAAAGGTTTTGGGGCAATGAAAAGTAAATCACAGCACTGATTTTATTTTCTTACCGTATTTCTAGTTTGAATCATGCGAAAAAAAAATTTTGAATGACAAACCCTGAATCACTCTAAGACATTTTGTTTTCTTTACAGCTGGACAGGTCCTCTTGACGGTGAATGGGGAGGATGGAGTCCATGGACGCAGTGTTCTCAAACCTGTGGGATATCAGGAGAAAGCATTCTAAGAAGAACACGATTGTGAATCAACCTCCAGCTATGAATGGTGGGAAGCCATGTGTTGTTAAGGGTAGTTCAGCACTTGTCCAAACGATGTCTGTGATTCGCTAAGAAAACAATTGATTTGTCCTGCTGGGATAGGGATAAGGGATAGGGGCATTGTTCAAGTGATATATCCGAATTGTATCGTTCGCCAATCACAGACATCGTTTGAACAGCTACGGGGTCGCCCGTTGGTAACGATAAAGAGACGGCCAAATCATGTCTTACACCTTGTCCAGGTTGGTGTGCTGTGCAGAACGTATCGATTGTTCGTGGGAAAAAATAAAGAAACGAATTGTCAGGGGGATAGTGGTAAATACCATATTATAAACCACAGATTAATTTTCTTGCGATCTTATTGGATAAAACACATGCATCACGTAGTACAAAATCAGATGTCGGATTTCATATCCATTGTCCGATTTTATTTCGACGACAATTCATGCAAACAAACAAGTCAAATTACAGGACTATTCTCACGAAATGTCAAAGGAGCGAACGAAACTATTTGCAACATAGAAAGTGGCAGAACCTCACCATTAACAGACTTCCACACTGCCTTCGAATCTCTCCCTAAGCGTCTGTTCTCGCGCATGCTCTTCGCTGGCCTTTATCTCTTTCTCGAATTTGCCGTCCATTCTGCGTCGGCGAGGAGGTCATCAGCATACGTTGCAGCTTCGTCGTCACTCGAACACGGCGAATAATCAGCTGGGGTTGCGTGCGAGATTTCGTGCTCCGCTTCAATCTCGTCAAGAAGACTTCCTCCAGAACCTTCCGAATCGTAGCTCATCTCCGAATCCGCTTCATTGGAAGACATGGTATTTTTGTGAGAGTCTGATTTTAATATTGTGGATATTGAAATTGTAGATTATCGAGACTCGGCTCAAGCTTAAACGCTGTAAGAAGAATCACAAGCAAACTGCCTGACAGCCAACGATTTGGGTTTTTGATATGACGTCACGGCTTTCCCTCGTCCAAGGTCCCCGTTGTGCGCGGACATGAACCAAGGTACAGTCGAATTCAACTGATCACAGAAAACGGAGGATTTAACCAAAATAAAAAATTTCTTCGCAGAATTTATCTATAGATGTGCAGAATTTATTTAGGCGAAAATAAAAATTGGGGTGTAGGTGCACTTTAAGTAATCTCTTCGCATTCTCCCTTGATTGCGCACGCTTATAGTAGTAGTAATGCTTTGCGCTCCTTGAGTATAAATTTGATCCCTCCGCCTAAAACGTGGTCATTTCATCGGTACTCCGGGACGACAGTCGACTTTCGCTTAGTGTCTGTTCGTCAACCGCCACCAGCGCTATGGCTGACTGTGTTCTTCCTCGTCCACCCGTTCCTGACACTGCCCCGGCCGTTCAAGGTGGTATTGATAATCCCGGAACTTGCATTTAATCCGCCTCCGCCGCCAGCATTGTATTAACCAGAGCCAGCTTCGGCACTTGGCGCTGCAGATGAGGTAATTTCTGGGAAATTCGGTTAGTCTTTCAGCGCTAGAGTTTATTCCGTTTTTGTATGCCTTAGTTACTCGCTAGTCTTTTGTTTCCCGGCGTAGTTCGCGTTTTTTCCTTCGAATATGCTATTTTTACTCTTAGAAGTTTATATTTGCTTTCTTGCCGCCACGTGGATTTGCATAGCTTTGTCATGTTTACCGGCAGCCTTTTGTTACTTCGGTGTTTGTTATACATTCCGCGCGCTTTCTTTGGCAGAGTTTTTAAGAGGTTTTAAAAAATTTCAGAAATCCAAGATGGCGGATCCAAGATGGCGGCCGTATAACTAATTACCTAATAACTACGTCATATTATATTATGTCATCGTTCCATTATGCGGATCGCAAAGGAGACAGTTTTGGACGTACTATGTACCCTCTTGGTTTCATTGTCATAGCCTTAATGTTGGGGGGGGGGGGGGGGGGGGGCACATCCCCCCACCCCCCCAAGGCTCAGGAACTCAAAAAAAAAAGCCCAGGCTGAATAGGGTTAATAGTTACATTATGACGAGGAATTCTAATAATTAGGAAATTTATCCTCAAAGCTTTATTAGGCACAGTATTGGTATTGTTTTGGACATTTTATTCGTCCTTAGTTTTGACTCCTCCCTTTTTACAGCACAGACGACATAGGCATCTGCAGGTCAACCTTATAACCATGACAACAAAGGTAACTATAGCAACAAGGAAGGCACTGACATCAAGTAAATAGTACTGATACCAAGGAATGTTAACTGACACTTGAGCTCTGAGATGCCGGGCTCCACCATGTCTAAGTACATACTCTATCCAATCACAAGTCTCTTGAAGAGGGGTACGTCGACGATCCTTCAGCAGGCCAGAGATATGCATTGCACTTTGCTTAAATCTGTAAAATAAATTCACATTATCATTAATTTACTATTAAAAAAACAAAACGTAAAAATTAGTGTGGAATTTAGCAAATAAGACCAACAAGATCGGCTATATAGCTTTCAAAACACGATATTTTCGGTGGTCGATAAGCTAACAAAACAAAGCACACACAAAGGTGATCTCTGCCACAACTACGTGTTAGTAAAGACGGCAATTTGAAGACTTCGAAATGTCTTACCTATATATATTAGTCTAGATAGTAACGTTTAAGAAACCGAGACGCGAGGTATTTGACAAATGTAACATTTTCAGCAGTAATAATGGAAGTTATAAGGGTATGCGCAAGAACGTAATTTCTCCGTTTTGATTCGCCATACGTCATCGATTGGAAGTGTTCATAGTTTATAAAGGCTGATGAAGGACCGGGAGACGGACACGGACTGACCCATAATGGGCAGGTATGTGTCAAAAAATGAATATAAGAGATACCTCGGCTCACTAATAACGAGCTCAATTGTTTCAGTCAGTTGTTGGGCAGTGGCGCTTCTGTGGTTCACAGTCAAACCAAGACCAAAATGTTCTACTTTTTTTGCATTCGCATGCTGGTCCCCAAACAACGGAAAGGCCACTATGGGAACTCCGTGATATGCAGATTCGTATAGACTATTGTGTCCCACATGGGAGACAAAAGCCCTGATGTCCTTGTGACCCAATAGATCATTCTGTGGTAACCAGTCTACTACGTTAATGTTGGTACCAAGGAAAGAAGGTATGTAACCTGAAAAAGTCCAGACGTTTGTGTCAATTTTTATCAAAACAAATATTTCAATGTTTCATTTGGAAAGTAAATCTTTGGGTCATGGTACATGCTTCTACCTTTTGATTCTATAGATTAAGTTCTAAATGAGTGTATTTTCTTGTGCTTGTTTTCATAAAATGTGGATATTTTTAGTTTGGAATATGGGTTCTCCCTTGGCAGTGACAGAAATAGATAATGAGAAATTGATATCGCAGTTGTGACGCAACTACTTCAAACAAACTGTTGTTTAACTATGTAAAGCAAGTACATTATTTGTTTAACTCTCGCAGGACTGGGTCCAAAAAAAGTCAAAAAGGACAACATCACTCTTTATTGACAGAGCTAATTTCAGTATCAGATACCCTTAAGTCTCCACACAACTCGCTGTTTTAGCTTTCCAACGGCTGTAGCTAACATATCCACGTCTGCTTCAGGAAGGAGAGAAGCCGCATTAGATCCGAAGGAAACAATGATAAAGCCATGCCCTCCTGAATTGCTAACAAATTCTTCCAAATCAGGGGGGAGAGGTCTAGGATCTCTGACATTTAAGGGTCCAACCATAACTTGGCCTGAAAAAAGATAATTTTAATATTAACTCCAAATATTACATCAACTGCAGCAAAACACATCTCATTAACATCCAAAGCTTCCCACAAAATTTTGCGGGAGCTGTGGAGGCATGGTTGCGTTTGTGGTTGTGTTTGTGTTGCCCCGGTTCACACGTGTGACTGGCTGCAAACGCAAGCGCAAGGAAACAGAAAATTTTCCATTTTTTTGCGTCGGCGCTTGTAAGTGTGTTTGTCTGCGTGTGCGTGTGCGTGTGCGTGTGCGTGTGCGTGTGCGTGTGCGTGTGCGTGTGCGTGTGCGTTTGCGTCGCTTGTGTGAACCAGCCTTTAGCCTTGCAATAGTTCTTACATGTAATACCTGGCAATAGAGGCAGCGGATACTCCAGTGCAAAATCTGCAGTAATTATTACCAGTTCAGCATCACCAACAGCTTCTTGAAAACTTCTTTCAGGTGTAATGTTGTACTTTAGCTTGAGGTTATTCATTGTTCTGTCAAATAGAAGACTTATGACTAATTTACCACCTAGGTATGCAACCAAATTTGTTACTCGTTCTATAAATGTCATTTTGTCAGTAAGGTCCGGCGCCAGAAGCTGTGGAACATACGAGACAGGCATGGGTGTCCTGTGGTACACATTCAAAAAAATATTAAGTGCATAAGGAAAAATTTCCACTCTTGGAATGTCAAGAAATTCTCCAACCAACGGACCGCAATATCTACCACCGTAATAAATAAGCAAGTCAAAACCTTTAGCTTCATTGAGAACCTCTTTTCTGTCCAAAGCACTATCGCACAAGTCAGATAGTACCGTCAACTTTTTCATGAACATTATTAATTTGCATCCTTCTATTTCAAGCCGTAGTAAGTCATCAAGGAAGTCAGGCTTGAAAGAAACCTGATAAATCTTGTGGGGTACTTTCTCGCTTGGTTTGATCTTTTGGGAAGATGGAACAAGCAGTACGACCTAAAAGCCAAAAATATATAATGTAGTAAACTAACCTTTTATTGCAGATCGATATCAAACTATAACCGAGTATACACGCACTGGATTCATGTATTTACTTCAAGTTCTGATTGGTTTATTGGATTTCGTTCGTCTGTTGTGATTGGCCAGAGTGGTTACTATGGTAACTGGTACTTTGGTTTTACGACACTCCGATTGAAAACCGTTTGCTGAGATATTACGTGCGGTACACACACTACGGAAAGAGATAAGTAAATAATTCCGCGATCAATCGTATATCGGTTTCTTCGTGTAAAATGGTAAATACTGTCCAAACAATGCCGCCATGGGTGTTTCTAATGTTCTTTTTGGTGTATCCAAGGATAATTTAACACGGCAAATTTACCTGTGGAAAGTCGGTCACACGTATTAGATGCATTACACCGTGGTAAAAGGGTCACTTGGCGCGTTTAAATTTCGATTAAATTGTACCCTGTAACCAACTAAAAGTATTAAACAATCAGTAGTCCGGCGTCACGCAAGCGTATGCTATACACATGGGCAAGCGTGACCGAAGCACTTCTCGATACTTCGAACTCAACGCACTGGCAGCTGGAACCTTCTGAATTGAACGGAATCTAATTCCTACAAAGTGTGATTCTTATCTTTGGACGTTGTCAGTTTCCAAAGAGTTCAAAAAAAAAGAGAAAGTTCTTTGCATGTCGGTTAAAACAGATTTATTACAGGCAGCACCTCACGAAGGCACAATGCCGAATCTTGACATGATTTCTGACATAAGAACTTTTAGCCCCTTAAATCCCCATCCGGATCAAAATACAATCTTATCCCAAACGCTTCTTATTAGAAATTATGGGGATAAGTTTTTAAAATATACCAAGCGGATCATTTCAGTCTTCAATTCTCATGACCTCTCTGACTTGACTATTATATTATAAACAAAGCATTTCAGTGTATTACAAGGTGTGGTGATGGTAGTGATGATCACACGAAAGCCTACTAATCGGTTCCATTATTTTCTGTTTTAACAAACAATACGTTTTATTTTAAGTCATTAATTCAGATTGTACGGCCAAGTAATAATCTATGAATCAATATGCAAAACTGTACTATTCATTTACTCTACCTCGTGGCCGCGAGAGGCCAATTCCTCCATCGTATGTCTCATGTTAATGTACTGCGACCCTCCAGAAACATGAAAACCAGCAATCCGGGCCGATAAAGCATAACTGACAGCCAGTAATAGAATATAGAGCAACGACAACAACGCCATCAGTTACAGTTTTCGTGCTTTGAACAGCGTCTAGACTTCCGTCATGCTTCATATCTACGTCTTTTATCACGTGACCGGTGACTGCTGTTACAGTTACGGACACCGAAGCCACTTACGTGGAAGTTAAACTCGGATGTACCCGGATGTAACTCTTTCCATGTTTAGTGGGGAGTGATCCAAAAGCAAAATTGCACTGATGCAGAAAAAAAGGTGTCGGGAAAGAATCACGGCAAGCGTGACTTACATATTTAAAACAAGTATTTAAAACAATTCGCCATATTCTTGATTTAATTGGTGACTTATAGTATTCGTCTAGTAATTTCTATATTTGTGCATATTTTGAACGACAATTCTTTTTTCAATATATTTTTGTTCTTGTTTGTTTTACGGATCATGAAATAAAATAAAACTTGTGGAAGAGAAAAACACTTGTTCATTAGCACTGAGAAAACTAAAGCATCTTTTGCTTATAGTTATAACAACACTTATACATAATTGTAAGCCGGCAGGTAAATTAAAGGTGATTTTTTTCTCTGGCTTAAGTAAGTGGAAAATGTTTAATTTTCTCACACACCCCTGGGCCTGGGAAGATGTCAGGTGATTTTTAATGTTATCATGTATGTATGTAATGTAATGTAATGTTTTTTGTGGGCATTACTGACCTTCTCGCCCACCAACGGCTTAGCCGGTTTTTGGCTTCCTTTCTAAATATTACTGACCTAGTGTCATCTTGTTTTTGTCGGTAGCCATCCATGTTATCGTTATTGTAAGTTGTTTCTTTTTTAGAATAAAGGCCAGGCTGCGGCGGTCGGCTTGGCATGGCTTTCAGTGGTTATGAAAAACGTCGTTTTTTAGTTAATAAAACAACGAAATACTAGCACTCGACCATAGACACACTGGGAACAAAGGGAGAAGGCATATAAAGACCCAGCTTATATTCCCGTTGTCTTTTTCATGATCAGGTCATGTACTGTGCCAAGTACTGACTTTGCAGTGAGCGAGGATGAAAAAAGACATCTCCATCTTGTGCAATGTTGAAGGAAGCCCTGCACCGACCGCAACCTGAAGTAAAGTAAGTGGTGAGATTATATAAGCAATACACTTTTGAGTGCTTGCATGTTTAGCTATTCGTCACTAACTCATTGTATTTGCCTAGGTTTACTTCCCGAGGGTCGCAGTAAAATCAACAAAATATTTGACCTGGACACGAAGCTCACGGATGTAGAACTAGTCATTTCTGGAGCGGTTACTGCTGATTCAGGCACTTACCAATGTAAGACCTCCAATCCATTGGCCACGGTTACCAGGCAAATGAAGCTCGATGTCAACTGAATGCGGAGGTATCGGGCAGCGGTCAAGAAGGTATAGGATATGATAGAAAAAACTCTCAAGGCTGGTTCCCACTAGCGACGTAATCGGAAGCGGAGCGTAAGAAGCCTGACGCTCTAGTGTAAATTAAAAAACGGAGTCGCAATCGGAATCGGAATCGGAACGGAAAAATCAGAAGGTTTCCTTCTTCTTCCAATTCTGCTTCTGCCTCCATCGTTTACGATCCTCTTAAGTCGTTTTGATTTCCACTGGATCGTAACTTTCTTTCGATTTCGATTCCGCTTCCGCTTCCGTCGCTTATGTCGCTAGAGGAAACCAGCCCTTATAAGTTGTTGTTATCCATTTTACTTACAATAGTCCAAAATATAGACTTAATAGCATTCGCAAGCATTCCTCAAACTCAAAGGTTAGAGGGGCTTGCAACCGTAATAAACAGCGTCACGAGAAAGCTATAATCTTACTAGTCACACTTAAACGAGACTAACTACAGCCACATTGTTTGGGATGAGGTTTGATTCTGGGAGTGATTTGTGCCATGGAATCTGATTTTGTCTCAGATACCCGTATGTCCGCATGCCCGTACTATGACTCGTCGATGCGTTTTGTATCTCTTGACGCTTTCTAATTAATTTCTAAATGTTGTTATGTCTTAATTATTTAATGCCAATCCCTCCCTTAACTTTTTAATAGTATAAACTCTTCTTTGCCAGACAGGAAATGTTTTTTTTTCTTCCTCCTTTCTTTGATAAGCGGGAGACAAGCGTGTCGCGTACGTCCTGGGACCAGTGGGGCTGAGGAAGCGACAACAAGTACGCGCTGCACGACTGCAGTTCCCGCCAAATTAAAACTTGACTAGCGTGAATCGTAATATAAACAAACAAGCCATCTCCTTCTCCTCCCCATTCCCATCGCGCGCCACCTACGCAGGCTAAGCTCCGCTGAAATTACAAAATTTAAATGAGACAGGAAAAGCGAAATGATTTCTGTTAGTTGTGGTACTCGTAAAATGACACTATCGTGAAAATCGCCTATTTGGACACGAATGTGTAATCCTCTTCGCTTAACACCCAAAAGCATAAACTGAAATTTAAACTTAATTACGCTTTTTATTGAGCTGTAAGAGCAAATTGCACCGGACAGGAGATTGGAATTGGTGTTGATATTTTGCGTTTGACGTTGTTGTACTAAAAATCAACACCGTGTATCAGCACGAAGACGATTTTTAACGCAATATTTTTTGTGGCAACGCCTTGCAAGTTTGTGAAGTGGATTTAAAACTCATAACTTGTTTGCAATGCGACAAAAAATGCTGAAAAACGTCCACTTGCTTATCTTGTGCCACATCAAGTTTTCGCGCGACAATGTTGCGCTAAAACTTGTCGCTGCGAATCGCCGCGCGTAACATCAGCTTAAAGCTCTCTTCATGCAGGAAGCTTATGCCTTCACTAAGCTTGTGCAATATTAGATCGGTTCCATGTCGTTTTATATTTATTTCGTCCTTCTTATGCGGTTGAAGACATTTCAGTAATACCTGTCAAAACAAGGATAATTCGCAGTACAATGATTATAAAATGCAGGTAATTATTTTGTTATTCGAACGCTTGGTACACCTGTCGATTAAATCGCGATGGTTTGATGTTAAAGTATCAAAACTCTATCACGGTAACTTATCTGACATTTTGAAAATTTAATAAGTTGGGAAGGAAATTTGTTAATTTTTCTGATAGAAATCGGAGACCTCCCATAAACAGGTGATTTTGATAATTGTAAATAATGTATTATTTTTGCCGCACCTAAAATTATTTTTGCTTTCTTATTGGCCAGTCAACATGACGAAAATGTTCTTGTGGCCATTTTCCGTTTTATCAAAATCTTAATTGCGCACTGCTCATTATGTTCAATACATTCTGCAAACCCTCAGGCTAAGATAGTTTACATTGGAGAAAACGAAAGCAAGGTTAACTTTTGAAGAAAATCAAAACATAACTTTTAGGAAAATCTTTCAAGATTTAAACACACAGTGTTTTATCTTATCAAAAAATGTATTTTTTCGCTACGTTTATTTGTGTCTTGTCCGTGCTGTATTCCACGGAAGCATTTTGCGAACGCAAGTACAAAAGGCCGTATTGGACACCAAAGTCATTAACGCAAAGAGCTGCCGAGGCTGACATCGTTATCTATGGCAACGTTACCGAAAGTCCGTGTGTGAAACCGACCATCATATACCGACCAGTATTCACAACGGCTTCACCGGCTGCTAACGCGACGAATTCATCAAGCAGTGTTCAACAACCGACGCCCAGCTTAAATATTACAGAGGGAAATACGACTGATATCTGCCTCTCGCGCGGGCTGTATAACGTGTCGTTAAAGGTCCAGTGTGTTATCAAAGGAGGGTCTGTGCCTCGAGTGATCCATTTGCGTGCGTTGGGTTTTGGTCCTGGTATGTGTATACATTATGATAGAACCTACATGGAGACCGTGTATTCATTTCAAGTTTACAAGGGGCTGACCTACGTTATCTTCTTGGGGCGGTGAGTTTAAATCAAACTATTTTTTAGATTCTTTTAGATTTAAGTATATTTTTTCAATCCTCGTTACTCCATTTATTCGTCACCTAACATTTGCCTTATAATAGTTTCTTTACAAAGAGTTTAATCACAGATATACGGGACCAAGAACGTCCGGAAAGTTGAGTGACGAATCTTGGTACATTTTTGTAGCCGTCAGCTGTCCAATAATTTTAAAAATCTGAGTAAATACCGAAAGTTTTTAATAAACACATAACTCCATTTATGAAAGACGACGTTTGCAATATCCGTCTGTTTGCTGCTCAGTAAACTCCTTACTTCTCATATGGCGTCAATGCAGATCATTTTTAGAAAGATTATTTCTTTACTGAAATCGGCACGCAAATCTTCTTCTTACATTCATCTTGGTATCCTTCAGAGAAGTTTGCAAATTTTCTGGTTTACAACATTTTTGGGAACTACATTTGAAATAAGCACTTGTTTATTTACCACCCGTTTTATGATAAATTATTAAGTTAAACTAAAATGGTCAGGATTTCAGAGTTTTGTTTTTACATCTTTTAATAAACAACGAATGTCGCAGTTGTATTTAGGGTAAGTCTTCCATTTTGCTACAATGGAGAACATTTTTTTTTCAAAGAAAGTATGTTTTTATTCTATCTAAGCTTGTTTAATTAAAAGTAATATGAAAACATGCTAAATCGCCCCTAGTGTCGCTGATGATCATGAGTACTAAAGAACTTTTTTGTAGGAAGAGGTGGATAAAAGAAGTATACTGAAACAACGGTCATTCCGGGAAACACTAAACGGTTCGAGCTATCGAAAGTTAAATTCTCACTGAAAAAGTTATGCAGCTCATAGCAAAGTTATGCAGGGACTATACTGACTTTGTTCGAGTTCGAGATATCGGGATTGGGGTTATCGAGATTCTTTACTGTAAGGATTAAAATGTGAAAATATACCTAACGATTACTGCAAATTTCTTCACACTATTTTTGTAAAAGCCATGACATTTAAACGGTATAAATCACCCGGTATTGTAGGTGATTCTAAAACATACAAACCGTTTACTAAATCAGTCAAATGAATAATAATTCGTTGTATTAGATTAAAACTGTAAAGGCCTTAATGCGTCCCATGGCGCTGATACGACAGATGATGACGATGATGATGATGAACATAAATTTGAAAGTAAATAAAATCTAGCTGGATGAGTGTGAAGTGTTCAAACAAGCCATTTTCGAGGTGTCTTGTGTCGCCTTTTCAACGTGTGGGATGTCGGAAACCATTACGATGAAAATGATTTTTATTGCCATGCCGTGAATGAAAACGCACTTTAATAGCCATGCAGCAGGCACATTGCATTTATTAGAATATTTTTCGTTTAAAACTAAAACGTTTTACAATTTTTTACTCGGTCTTAGACCGAAAACGACATTTCAATCTTATAAGTTGAAGAATTTTATGACTTTCGCTCAGTACGGTATTTTCCTTGCAGGCATGAAGCAGGTAGCAGTGACCCTCACGGGTTTTGGCCACACAACGTCAACATGCAATTCGCAGCACAAGAGATCATGAATCCGAGCCTACTCCAACCTATTTTTGCTGCCTCTGGTGCGCATGCCCATCATCCCGCAGGAATACTGGCCAATGAAACCGACAGCACTTGTAAACCCCATATTGCGGGCGCTGGGACTAATAACGTGAATTTTTTTGCACTGGTAATGCTTTTGTTCGGACTGACTGTAATGTAAAGGATTTTAAACCGACCTTCAACAGCCTATTTGTCAAATGTGTCAGATATAGTATGCTCAATTTCCATTATTTTTTCTTTTTTTATTTCGCGTACTGTATGTGTAATTTTGTAAATCAATTAACATGCGTCAGTGGCGGTTCTCGGGGAGGGGCCGGGGGACCGGGGGAAAGGGGGTGTGGCAAACAAAAACAGGGCCCGAAGGCCCGGAAAAATTGTCCAGACTCTATCATGTTCACTTCGGGCCGTTCCCCCTTATTAATGCTCCGAGTCCTCCCTCCCCGTCACTGTACGTTGTTAATATCTTGTACTAAAAAGTGATAAAATTACTACATTACACCTTCTATTGTTAACGTGGGCTCTAGAAAAGTAGCAAATTTATTAAACATTTCAACCAAAGAATAGCGCAGGAATATGTTACTCGGCAGCCTTCACTTGAGTAGATGCAAAGTTCAGCATAATGAACAGTACCACAGGAAAGTACTGTCCAATTTATAGCTTTCACTTAAATGGCCCCCTGACACACAAACTCAAAAGTTAGAACCACCTTGTATAACATAATAAACAGTACCACAGGAAAGGACTGTCCAATTTATAGCTTTCACTTAAATGGCCCCCTGACACACAAACTCAAAAGTTAGAATCACCTTGTATAACATAATAAACAGTACCACAGGAAAGGACTGTCCAATAGCTTTCATTTAAATAGTCGTACTTTAGGATTTCATCAACAGACTCAAAAGTTAGAACCAGCTTGTACAGCATAATAAACAGTACCACAGGAAAGGATTGGCCAATAGCTTTCATTTAAATGGTCGTACTTTAGGATTTCATCAACAAGACTCAAAAGTTAGAACCAGCTTGTACAGCATAATTAACAACCCCACAGGAAAGTACTATCCAAATTTCACTTGAATGGTCACGCTTTAGGACTACTGAGTTTCTAAGCTAGACTCAAACGTGAGAACTACCTTAATTGTTCAACATAATAAACAGAACACAGGAGAGAACGCTCGGTAACTTTAATTAATTAGAATTTTCACACTCAAAACATAAAACCACCTTGTACAGAAGAATGTTTTTACATGGGCCTGTTTATGCCAGTGCCCTTTGTTATTTGTTTATTGAGAAATTTTATCGTGAATAAAAAGCTGCCGCAACCTTGTACAACGGCCTTACTTTTTTTTCGTTTTAGCAAGCTTCGTATTAACTGACATATGTGTTGTTTTCGATGCCGCATATTGAGTGCAGCAAGTCTTCAAAACACCGTAGTAGATATAGGGGAAGGGACGGGGAGACACCCCCTTACCTTGCCAAAACATTCGGGCCGAAAATATGTTTTCAGTCCCTAGCATTTTCGCTCTCTTCCCCCCCCCCCCCCCCCCCCCCCCCCGCCCCGCCCCGTCCCTATGCGATGGAGTCTAGGTCTGCCACTGAATGCATCCCTACAATATACTGTCCAGCTGATTTAGAAAGAAAAGGAACAAGCAAACGAAGTTAGGTTTTAAAATGATTGTATTTCAATTACAACAATGTCTTAAGGCCCGGGCACACGGTACAACTTTTCATGCAACGCTGCGCACAACAAGATTTTTTGGGGGTGACGTCACACGATGCAATTTCTTGCGCGCGACGTCGCAAAAGTAGAACTCGATTCTACATTTGTAACTGTTGCGCACAACGTGTGCGCAGGCCTTTAGTTTGATAAGGATAAAAGCTCTGAAATGCACAAGCGCCTCGTTTTGTTTTTGGCATGGCAACACTGTTTGTCACGTTGACTCTACTCCAACATTCGCGGTAACAAGTTTACTTCAGACGCGGAAAGAAAACACACACTAGTTACAATGCGCATGTCATAAGCATGAAAGCGAGGCTGGCTGGGTTGGCCGCTATAATTTTGTTTTGAGTCCTATGCACAACAACAGGAATAAATAATTGATCATTTGTAAATTGTCTTGTAGTTCTTCGGTTGTATATATAACAACCTTACTAGAAAATAATGAATTCAAAGAGAAAACAATGTAAGGATCCAAGAAAATAAAAGTACAACCTTTTTATAGTAAGCAAAATAAATACATTTTCCCCCGACTTTTGAGGCTCGTGGAACGGAGTTTAAAAACGCCTTTACAACCGAAGGCGTAAATTACCGGGAAGACATCTTTCTTTGACTGTTATCAAAATGTATTCCTAAGTTTTAATGATGCACTTCCTTTAATACTGATTTTTTCTTGTTGATGAAACAAGCCTTGTGTAAATGTTGAACAGCCTTTTCTTCTAAAATACGAAACGCAATGAATGAGACAGGTCCCGTATTAATGATTGAAAGCAAGTTTATCTGGCAACGCCCTTTATAGCAGGTAATAGATAAATCCTGCAGTTTAACATAGCATCCTTCAACATTGTTAATTATTAACATCGTAGCAGATTCAAACTAGTGAATTCTGCAAGTATTCTAAAACGAAAACTATTACTTTTCAATTGATTTGTCGTGTTATCTTAAGCTCGTTAAACTAAATCAGATCCAATATGTTAACGCGCACAGTAACAGTAATCTTAGCAGCGCTGTTTTTGGCATCTTTGCTGAATTCAAGCGACGCAATCTGCAGACGTCCAGAAGAAACCAAAACATGGAGACGTATGAACGTAACCGAGCGAGCTGCCGAGACCGACATCGTTATTTACGGTGAAGTGATTTCTAGCCCTTGCTGGAAACCTGGTTTTGTCAAGCCAACCACTCTACCGACTACAGCGGCAGTTCTTAGCAGCGGTAACTCTTCCAATATAACGAGCAACGCTACAGCTTCGACGCCACAAGTGGTGAATGCAACCATTCTTCCCACTACACCACCATACAACTGCAGTACAGAATTCTACAGCGCTATCATTAAGGTTATTTGCGTGATCAAGGGAGGCTCGGTGCCGCTTTATATCAAATTGGAAGGTTTTGGGCATGGCAAAGGAATCTGTTTGGATGAATCTTTTCACGATTACCACGCCTACAACATGCTAAACTACTTGATTTTTATCGGACGGTAAGATTTCATTTCTTCTTAGTTACGAAACGGCTACAAAATTAATACTGTTTCACTAGCTGTTTTCATTCGGTGGTATTGTTTTATCCTTCAGTCTTACTCGGGTTTTTACCCGTCAGTGTTTTATGATATGAAGAGCTTTTCATACATTCTACCCGCCCTTTAAATTCCGAGCATAAAAAATTATCAGTTCCCCTTCCAAGTAGTGAGACTTGCTTTTGATATAGCTCTAAGAATTTTGTCTTGCATCGAGACTATTTTTGATACCCATTTATTTGATAATCATTTTATTCTACTTTCCTGATGTCTGCTTGACAAATGAAACCAGATAGAAAACTAACAGAGGGCTAAGGTTGTTACTTGTGGTGATTACAAATGACGAACTTTTATTGAATGTTAAAACAAAATGCCCCGTCACTAGACAAACCAAAGTTTTCTTCATAATAATTCAGCAGTGACCGCTACTACAGACGACTAAGGTTTGTAAATTGCAGGTATTAGAGTTTTGATTTTTTTTTTCAATTAAATAGCGATTGATAAAATTCCCTGCCCCTCAGTTGTCAGGAAAAATAAAGAGTTCTTAATCAAAACTTTGCACTCCCAGGTACATCTGCTGCTCCAGTTTAATTCAGCAGGGGAGGCGCAAAAAGTCGCTTTTGCTGCAGAAACTTAAGTGCCGTACTTCTCAACAGACACCAAGAGAAAATGATCTTAGAGAACAGAACTCCGTGCCCCATGATAATAATTATTTAGTTATTGCTGTGAAGGTTATTTGCATTCTTGCTCCCATGACCGCAGCGTCCCTACTCCACAGAGATCTGATATCGTATATCACATAGCTCTCGTTGTTGCTGGAGGCATTTTCCTCTGATTCGTCCCCAGTTGTCTTTCAATTCACGAGATAAGCGCGGCTGAGAAGAGCGTGAGGGGTGATCCTCGGTTGCGCGTCTCTCGTTCCTCGTTACGTGTCTATCCCCCGCGCGCGTCTCCCGCGTCTTACCAGGAGAGACGACTGGGGACGAGTCAGCATTTTGCTTGAACAGCGTAGGGAAATCGTGTGCTATGAAAATCAATAAATCCGCCAACCTGAAAATTACATGACGTTATTCAAACTGACCAATCAGGTGTCGGCCCTTAAATAACCACGCTACCCCACGCGCAGTATGACATCGAACTAATAATTGCCAGATTAAAAATAATTTTCATTGGAAGAGGCCCATGTATGGGGAATCTGTTCTTTAGATTATTTTCTCTTGCAGAAACTGAGCTTCTCCCGTCTGACCTCATCCAGAGGTCGTGAGTTCGATTCTCGTCGGGGTCAAATATTTGTTTCTTTGATTCCCGTTGTCTTCATATCTTTTCTAGGACTTGCAGACCAGAGGGATCTTTAAGAGTTTCACCCTTCTCAGCAGTCATAAAAATTACATTAACATTTCATATCACTAAGCTTCTGTAGTTCCTTTGAACCCTCGTTACTGAATTAATGTTCTTTTTTATTTTAGGAATAAAGACGTCGATAGTTCCAGACCTTTTTGGATCAATCCGGTGAACGAACAGCCCGCCACCACAGAGATTAGTGATGAAAGCATGCTCAAACCAATGTTTGAGTCCGTTGGCCGGAATGCCCATATGCCACTTGGAGTCGGCAACTCAACTGCGCATGAAGTGTGTAAGCCTTATGTCGAGAGCTCTGCGCATGTTTGCTGTTCTGCGTACTCAAGCATTTTGTTGGTTCTGGCGTTCATGGCCAGTTCTTTCCTGTTTTGCTGACTTTGAGACCTTTGCGGTGACTAATTGAATTGCTGGAATGTTTGTCAAAGTACACATTTTAAAGCACTTGTTGTAAAAAATTTGATTGTTTATCAAGAGATAATTTCTCATTGATGTTAAATGTTTATATTTTCATTTGTCTTTTTATCGGTTTCAATAATGATTTACAGTCATGGTCCAGGGTGTAGTTATTCATCTTACGCCCAAGCGCTTAAGCACAAAGTAGCCAGGATCCCTAAAGAGCCTAATAATTTCACCTTTTTGTCATGAATAAATGAAAGGCATAGATGCACAAAAACAAAGCGTAACTATATTTTATTTATTTTATTTTAATTAATATTAGGACATCTATTTAGCTGAGCTAGATTAAGCAGAGCCCTGTGTTGTTACTAAATTACAATACTAGCAGTAATCACAGATTATGGAGACGCGTTCAAAGTTATTTCCGGCGGAAATGAGCCCCTGAAAAAAAAATAGGGGCGGCCATTTGTAAGACCGGCCAACAAAAAATCTCAAATTTTACTGCACATAAACCACAGGACAACCAACACGAAATTAGGATTGCGTTCTTCGAACGCGATTATGTGAAAATCTATTACAAACGTGTACACTTACACTAACTGACTATACGAACATAGAAATAGAAGTTACTAGAAATACGTGTCTCGCATTGCAGAGTTTGTACCAAGAACCACGTTTTGTATCCAGAACAGTTTAGACCGGGCGTGCAACTTTGATTTATATGGTACAGTTCGGATCTGCGCACGGAGCTGGTGCAGTTTGGTTCTCTCAGTTGAAGTTTTTTGGTTGTGTGCAAGTTTTGTACCCGGCGTACATTATGTTATTCAGTCTAGTCTCTGGGAATTGTTGCATTATCAATGAAATCTCGTCTTTTTGCTTCTCCATTAAACTGAGAAAAGAGACACTGCTCTAAGTAAACTATAATGCTCTTTAGATTAATTTTTTGAATCTAAATGTTCCAATAACGCCCTTTATTTGTTTATGTTAGAATCAAACCTTAAACTTTTCAGTATGTCAGTGGATGAAATCCTAACGTGTGGCCATACAAATGGAATTAGTTGATCATGTGCACATGTGCACTGTTCTGTACTGTATCGCGCTGTCAACGAAATTGTGGATATTATGAGAAGGCCTGTGCAGTGGGACGTCTCTGTTAGGGGAAAGCTTCCCTTGAATATTACTTTATTGTAGTTTTCGCTTTTCTTTTTTCCGAAGGTGGAAAGCTGGTCAATGTTGCACTCTTAGAAGTAAAAGTAAAGGAAGATAAAGAGCAATAAAATATCGCGTGACTTCTGAGCCGCCATTAAAATTGTCAACGTCATCCTAAACCCGGCTCAGTGTAAAAACACACGCTAAGTCAGCAATGCGTGATATGTTAACTATTTAACGTTTATAATTAGTTCCACAGTTTACTGAGTGGTTTTCAACACGCAATCTGCTAGGCTCACTGCGGCCTGTTTGTTTCAAGCTGCGACCTTTTTGTCCGTCACTTTGGGGTAAAAGACATAAAACTGTTTTGACGAGACGAGAGACGGCTCCTGGACTCTTTTACCGCCAGCGAGTCATGTGTTAAATCATAGTTCTAACTTTTGTTTCTATGTATGAAGTATCGAGCGTGATCAATCAAATTTTTGGAAGCTGTATAAACTCAATACATGGTGTTTTGTTTTTCTGTGTTTTACCAAGTAATCGGTTTTTTTTAGTTGTAAAATTTGGCAGCGACACTTGGCATAAGTGAAGGGTTAAATCGCGGTTATCGTTGCAATCATCTGGTTTTATTTTTTGAAAAAGCCGCATTATATTGATTAAAGAATTGATATACAGAGGCACTAATTGCCCATAAAATCAGGAATCCATTGGCAATGGCGTTTGTCACTTCAAGACACTTCAGAGTAATGACACCTCAAAACAGCATCATGCACGACCACCGTTACGTGTTTAGATCTCGAGGCAGTTTTTTTTTAAAGTTAAACAGACTGGGGTTATCCAGTTTAATTAATAGCGCAATTTGTCTCCTATTGCGTAAAGATCAGCCATTACATACCGCATATCAGCGAAAACGTACAAGAGTTTTGGCGAAAAAAACGCAGACAGGATATGGCGTTCTGCTCTCATGCACTGATGTTAAGTCTTATCTCACTCACAATGCTTACATTTGAAACTTCATAGTTTATTTATTTACACGATCAGGAATTTAACGGCCTAGACCATTTAATACTGCCTGTAATTCTACTTTAATTACATACTCGCATATCGATTGCGACCTTTTCAGAGGTATAATTCTTTGAGAATTCAATTTAACATGAGACCATTTCAGTGTAATGAATTATACGAAGGCCGATAATTTCCCCTCAAATTGACAGTAATCCCTCTTCATAAAAATGGAATTAGCGGATTACCGTTCTTTCTTTACTCGCGATTTGTACAAAGAGTACTATCTCTCCGACCTCATTAACCAGCACTGTCTGTTTATCGTCCCTTTGTTAGACTCCTCTCCCTGTTGAATTTCTTTTTGTAGCTCTGTTTGCCGAAGCGTTAGTTTGCAATTAAGCGTTAATCGTAGCTTTCTCATTGTCAGTGCATTAACCCCAAAAGTATTCATATCAGGTGGCCAAAATTTCCTCCCGTGAGCAAAGATTAAACCAGTGGAAGGCAAAATAATTTCCGAACGCGCTTTTGTTATGTTGCGGCTCTTCTATCCGAAATAGTGGAAACGTTTTACCTGAAAGTTGAACTGAATAGTTTTTTCTCTGTGAAATATCTATTATTTACAAGATACTTAAGGAGTTTTAAACACGGCTATTTGTAAACAATAAACTTTCCACCCCCGTGTTGGGTATTTATAGGTTCTGGGACCTCAGTAGAACCCTTTCACTCCTAGAGTCAATTATGGAGATATGTAGTGTAGTTCTAACTTTAGAGTCTGTTAACGAAACTCGCGTTATGACCATTTAAATGAAACCTCTTTGGTAGTACTTTTGCATGGAACCATTTTACAAAATTAAATTTGGTATTTTTCTTGAATTTTGACTTTTGGCACTCTTGGGAGTTTAATAAAAGGAATAAATCGCTCTTCGAATGCTTACGTACATTTCTGCGTTTGCCGTGATGGAATATTAAGCGATATACCATCGCAGGTCTGGTACAGTGTTTAACTGAACTAGATGTCTTTCAGACTACGTATTAACAAAGTTAGCATGCTGTTTAATCCTTTTTCATGTTGCGATATTCTGAACAACCACATATAAAGAATGAACCGAGTTTCAATGTCGCCATAATCGTATAAAATGAACACCGTTAAATCGGGTCTTCCTGTTGCAATCGGGTCGACAAGAATACCGCATTTGCATCTGTTTTCCGATGTAATACTATTGTGTAATATACCGTAGGAACACACGTGTAAATAATACATTGTACATTTCCGTTCCGCAGTGTGCTCGGCCATTGTGTCGCGAAAAACACTCCATTTGAAGTATCGTGTTTGTACTCAATAATGAGTTCTACTTTAAACGATGATCTTGCCTGTTCAATTGCACCATTGAATGGTTCACCCTGACGAAGATTCCTTGAAAGTCGCGTAGGGTCAGCGCGGTCCAATTACGCCCGCGCGAATATAAATCAAACCGCACTATCATCGCTGTTTTGCGACTTGTTTACCTTGCCTCGGCAAAGCCATAAATCAAGTTTGGTGCCACTTTACAACCGCCAACACCAAACTGTGAAAAATCAACACGAAACACCAACAAATGCTTTGCATCCGGGAGGCTGTGGAATAACTCTGAAATAGAAAATCTACATTCCCTTGTCTTTTTGTCGTTGTGGAGAGCAAAGTTGCTTTCGTGTGCACCTTAGATGACGTAAATCTCTTTCTTGAGCTTGTCAGTTCTTTCTTTGTGTGGGATATCTGCGTAGAGGGAGCACTAGCGACACGACATTTTTTAGGTCTTCTCTTCTTGTGCTTATGCGATCTTTGACGACACAGTCGTCTTGTGAAATGAAACTCTGGACATCCAGGCAAGCTGTCTTTCGTCGCTCCAAGCGGCAAGGTAGCGCTCTTTCCTACCATCTCCATGATGTCCTTAAGCACTGATTTGTTTTCTTTAATTGTCGCGCTTTGGGTATTCACCTCATCAACAATGAACCGAGTGCTGTTTGCTCGTACGTTCGCCTTTCTATGGATGAACGCAATGTAGGTTTTGTTCAAGTACGCGGCAGAATTCGTACACAAGCCTCCAACAAATCCAAACCCGGACACATTAATGAATTGAGGGAGCATTCCACCTTTAAGACTACAGTGAACTTCAAAGAGAGCGCTGTAAAGACCACGGTGGTCCGTCTTCGGTCCATGAAGGGGGCTCGCCCTGACCGTTCCATAAATCACGATCTCAGCCTTTCGCACTCTAGCTGTAGGCTTGAGCGGCAACCAACCCTCAATCGGAGAACAAGATAACGCCAAACGAATACAGTTGTGCAAAATCCCCGAGAGAATTAGGGCACACACGAGCTTCATTTCAAAACGCTTGCTACAAAAATGTCACGACCAGGACTAGAAATCAAGGTTCACGAGCGAGCTGCAAGTAATTAGGGACTTATCACACAGAGAAACATCTACGTAGCAGCAGAAACTTTAAGTGTGAGCATCAAATGACAGAGGACAGATTCGAGGGGGCGGCGCAAACGCTTTGTAGAAAAACTCCGCGGGGACCCCGCTTGAGTAAACATCTCGCAATAATTTGTTGATCCAACCAACTATCCAGTATTAACTTGCAAATGGCGAACACCTCTTGTGTCGAGACTGTTGATTTCAAATTAATTGTACAAATATTGATCGAGGTTGAGCGCTTTCTCGAAACCGAGGCCAATCTACGCCATCCAGAGCTCTTGTACAGGCTTAACAACCAGGAAATTGAGTAGGAAGCGTTCAAGATGTTATTTAAGGTTATCGCGCACGAAGGGAACGCCAACTAGACGTAATAATCGGATTATCAATCCCCGGTATAAGTAAAGCGATACAAGCATGCAAATTAGTGGTGGTGTTTAATGTTCTTTATCATGCTTCGTCACTTATGTGTAGTGTTGGAAGTATTGTCCTTAATTTCCCTGTATTGTGAATGTGCTAGTAAATAGCTTAAAAACAAAACAAAAATGCAAATTAGAACGTTAATTACTGTTCGCCGAAAGGAGTGGAAATCAAAAATTACGAACATGACACGCGAGCTCCAGGAGTACAATTGCGCATTTTTTGTGTATCCCTTATCAGTGAATCGGAGATCAAAACCCCAAATCCGTAGCATTTCCACCGAGATAAGATAGGAGTGTTTTTATACAAAACATCCCCTGTGTCTTTGCCATCAGCCCGATTGTTATGCGATAGGGATTGAAATGTTTCTTAAAGAAAGCTTTTGTCTTCGCCAAAAACACACTTATTTTGTTAAAGAATAGCAAAAAAATAGCTCAGGCAATCAGAATAACAAACAGCTCGCTTAAGACAACGCATAAAGAGGGACATTTCTCTTTTTAACCCGGTTGGCCTTTTCTCTCTCTTATTTCTGCAAGATAAAATACTTCAATTGTGTTATAGGACTCAAAGAACGATTTTTTGGTGAGACATGTGTTAAAGTCGTTGGGTTCATTGGAACCTTTTATCACTGTTGTTCGCAGATTTTTCTGCAAGCGACCCATCAACAATGTAACTATCTTTTTTATCCAAATTCCAAACATTTTAATCCGGTATTTAAAGAAAGAATTGCAGTAGTAAACAGCCCGATATTTTCTTAATAGCGTATTCAGTTTCTCAAGAATTGCGTATTAAAAGCGCATTAAAGCCAAAAACAAAACAACACGTCTTTTAAGTAATCGGTTTTGTCCGATAAATAACCGTGATTTCAGAGTGGTTGGCAGGGAACAAGACAACTGTGCAATTTCCCAGATTGCGTGCTCTTCTCTACCATCTGTAAGAAGTCAGCGTGCAACAAAAACTCTAAATATTTGAGTCCAACTTCGCAGTTTGCATAAGGTCAATTGAGAAAACAACGAAGAGATAACATAATTACAGCCAGCTGACAAAAGGCTCTATATTAAGATCTATCTAGAGGCGTCTAAAAGCTCGCGGAAGCATTTAATGAAAAGCACTTAAAGGAGATATCCGGTTCTCTTTCGATAAGGGCTTTTCTCTTTACTCGTGTGAAATTGCCGCTGTTCTGTGGTGGGGTTTTTGTACGAAGCAAGGTGATTAGCTTTCAAGTAGGGGGTAAAACGCCAACATTTGCGGCTAATAATTGTACTTAAGAGTTTGACACGGTTCAACTTAAAACATGAACTACTTATCGATGACAGGCGAGTTATGCGGCAGTTGACGTTTGGCTATGACATGGGTTGCTGCTGCTCTGGCAAATTAGGGAATCAAGTCACACCCTCTTTCATTCTTACGGCATGTTTCTTTGCACTTCGACTTTGTTTTTCAAGCGGCACGAGCAAAAAAATGTATTTTTATCTTCAAGCCGAAAGCCATTCGGTATGCGCATTCTATTCCTGTATCTGTGTTCCACCCAAGAATGTCTGTCTGATATTTATAAATTTATTTGCTTACCTTACAAGGAATTTCATTTGCAGTTTATAAATATCACATAATGTTTGAGTTAGTAGGCAAGCCTCGCAATCTGATCGACTGACAATAAATAATCCCTGTAAAAGGATCTTGGTCTTAGGGAAATGAAATATTGCAGACCAATGTTTCATCTTGAGATAACTTTGAAATGTGAAATAGATAAAGAAAGAACTGAAATCCGGGAAAAAAATGTCTAGGGGTAAACCTTACTTCAACTTGTAAGGAGACATGTTTATACACTAGATCCGTGGAAAACAAGAAATATTCAGTGCTAATCCATCAGTCAATTCCAGCATTAACATTATGTAAAAAATAATGTTAAACTGCCCCATGGCGGGGACTTAAGGGGGGGGGAGGGGTAATGTAAAAAAGAAGGAAAATTAATCGAAGCTATACCCATCCAAAAGTTATTTGAGGGCAAACTAATTCAACAGAGAAGCTGGTTTTCTCTCAGTTTTCCTCCAGAACAGATTAGAGCAAGTTTGCAACAAATTTCTCTTCAAAGAGGGGTCTTCAAATTGGAGCCAGGCAGGATTCTTTGACATGCTTTGAGCTGAGGTCAAAAACAGAGGATGTCACTGATGTCAAATGCCCCGGAGTACATTGAGGGTAGGCTAATTCCCAACCCCTGGTATTCGAACGTGAGCAAATGCCCGCCTAATGCCCCCGGGGGGTACTCCCTATAATGTGCTATACGGGGATGCTCCGCCCGAAAGGGGTACCTTTTTGGGGCTGGAGGTATATGAAAGGGTAGGGATTTCACGAGTTGAAGTATATGAAAGGGTAGGGATTTCACGAAGTATAGGAAAACCGTAGGGAAAACACGAGTTGAAGTATAAAAATGTAGGGAAAACTGCCATTTAAGTATTATAAAAAGCGCCTTTCAAAATATAACAAACAGACGCACATAAACGCTATATGAAAGGGGTACCATTTTCAGTGAATGGTATATGAAAGGGGTACCATTTTCAATGAAAGGTATATATATGAAAGGGGTACCTTTTCTGTCAAAAACGGTATATGAAAGGGTAAGGGTTTCGACCTCGGGGCGGAGCATCCCCGTACAAAAATTTGTTGAGTACCCCCCCCCCCCCCCCCCCCACCCCGGGCTAATGCCCGAGGTGGGGGCGAGGTGGGGGGATGGACAATGCTGAAATGGTGAATTGACCAATGCAATTAATTGCTCATAATGCACTAAAAAAAACAGAGACTGAGTTTTCTTGTTATTCGTGAAGGTAAATTTAAGAATAAAGGAGTGAAATGAATTTTCCTGACCCCAGAGCCAGCTTCTTAATTTTTTTACCATGCAAGACATGCAACACCATCGGACGTATCGAGACGTACATACAGGAAACTGACAAGAACTTGCTCTCATTTGTTTCCGGAGAAATGAATAATCTTGAGCAAGAGAGTTTTATCTAGATCATAATCTCTTGTCGTGAGTAAATTGGCCATGACAAGTTAATGTAATTTCCTTGAAATTCTTGCAAATCTTATTCATACTTGGTTTTGCCAGGATTAGAACTTCCTTTAACCGCAGATCGTAGTGTCCCTTCCATGTTGTACATTAATTATATTAATTGCAGGTGTTATCAAATCCTTTAAAACTCTGACCGCTTTTTTGCGCCTTGTTTGACCGTTTTCCGTAAAGCAGTGCATGTGACCAAATCTTTACTGTTTGAGGCACTTTTTTTGCGCCAAGTTTTCCGTCAATTGAAAAATCGGCTCCGATTGTGTCTGCGTTCACTCTATTTTTCAGGCCAAAATCCAATTCAGCAAAAATCCCGCCGGAATACTGAAATACTGAAGAACATCATAAATGTCTTCCATTTCCTCTCGCAGATAAGTGTTATAGCAAAGTTCTAGTGGGGCCAAGCACTGATTTAACATAAGAAACAAAAATTTCAAACTAGCTGAACATAAATGATAGTGAGTCAAGGTTTCAGAATCGCAGCTGGCAGAAACCAGTTGGCTTTTTACAGGCGCCGGTGTTAGTTAGGTAGTTAGTTTTACAGGCGCGTTGGTTCCTGACCCTAATAATAAATTATTTTCTTCTAAGGATGGCACGGGGGGGGGGGGGGGGGGGGGTACTCCCAATAATGGGCTATACGGGGATGCTCTGCCCGTAAGGGGTACCTTTTTGAGGCTGGCGGTATATGAAAGGGTAGGGATTTCACGAGTTGAAGTATGTGAAAGGGTAGGGATTTCACGAAGAATAGGAAATGGTAGCGAAAACACGAGTTGAAGCATAAAAAGGTAGGGAAAACTGCGATTTAAGTAAACGGCCTTTCACAATATATCAAAAAGACGCACGTAAAGGCTATATGAAAGGGGTACCATTTTCAATAAAAGGTCAGAGATATGAAAGGGGTACCATTTTCAATGAAAGGTATATGAAAGGGGTACCTTTTCTGTCAAAAACGATATATGAAAGGGTAAGGGTTAGGACCTCGGGGCGGAGCATCCCCGTACAAAACTTTGTTGAGTACCCCCCCCCCCCCCCCCCCCCCCCCCGGGAAGGATGGCTGCCCTAGTTTTCTAGCCCATCATGGTTATTTCGGGCAGCCAGTACTCTCCCTTAATTCTACTACTTATTGTAAGTTTATGTAAATGAATATAGAGTACAAATAAAGTTGTTGTTGTTGTTGTTGTTGCGCGATCAAAAGGAGTCGAATTCGGCGTGGTTTACCGCGAAATATTAAAGTCCAGCTAGTGGTTTTGAGAGCTGAATCAGGGGCCTTCCGATATCAAGTCCGGCGTTCTAACCACTCGACCATGCATGCTTAGTCTTCTCATCCAGTATATGGGAAACTACTACTGCGAACACTACTTGCATTCAGGGCGTAGCTACCTGTACCCACGTACGCACGTGCGTACCTGAAAAAGTCGAAAAAAAAAGAAAGATTTGGGACATGAGGGTGGGGGGAGGAGGTAGGGGGAGTGGTTGAAAACAGTGATTGTGCGTACCTCTGAAAAAGTCCTGGCTACGCCCCTGGCATTGAATGCCACACTAACTAAGGATTTCATCCACTGACTGAATGTACTACTTAGTAGGTAGCTTTTATTTGAATACAGAACCACATACACTAGTTACAAAACCAGTGGTTTGACTCTGGGAGTGAAAGGATCAATGATTTTTAGCCGGAGTTAAAACCAGAGAGCAGTAGTTTCTCACGGGTGCTTGAAAACGGATGTATTTTTAACTTAATACTGAGTTCAGCCTGCATCGCTAACGTACATTACCTATCCATTCATAGTAACAATTATAATTCATTTTTTTGTTTCTTTTTTTTTTTTGGTTTTCTCCTTATTATGCTAACCGCAGTCTAATCGGCTGCCTGCCGCTGTTTATCAGAAATTATATACCTCCAGCCTTAAAAAGGCACCCCTTTCGGGCGGAGCATCCCCGAATAGCCCATTATAGGGAGTACCCCCCCCCCCCCCCCCCCCCGGACCTGGCCAAACAGTACTTTCTCTCCATGGTGTTGATTGTTCAACATAGGTACTTACTTTTGAACTTCAAGACTCGAAAGATTAATTCCATCCAATTACAGGCTTTATTGACTTTATCAACTTGAAGATTTCAGCTTTACAACATGCAACACATTAAATATCAAACAATATTAAAATAATAACTATAATAGATTTAAATATCCAGTTAATTTTTGGTTATATCCTTATTTGTAATCAGTTTAAAGATATCATCAATATAGAGGGCGCTTAGATTTAAGATATTTTCGACGATATTTTCAAGAAGATATTTTTAGAAGTGCATGAACCAATTTATATGAAAGCTTTCAGTACTACCTTCCTGTCGAGCAGCAATTTTTGAAACATTTGTAGTTAAATTTGTACTTTAAAACTAATGGGAGCAACTAGCGGGTTAATCTAAAATTTCCGCTCCAGTTTTAGGTAGCGAATTTCCCGGGGAGAATGGTAGAATGGCTAGTACCGCAAAATTAGTACTTATTTATATCTGCACTAATCCAATTATAGAAATCTTTTACACATCTGTTAGAATGGCTTGCGGACATGACGCGGGATATTTTTTATCTGTTAACAGACCGGAAGTCTCCAAGAGTGAGTCAATCTACTTCTAGCACCCTCGAGCAATAAAATAAACACATTTTTGTTTGTTAAAAACACTCGGTTGTTTTGCAAAACAGTGATCAGCAATCTGACGTCGCTTTATCCCATAAATGGAAATTCTACTTCTTAAAGACTATTATTTTAAATCGGTGAATAGCCATTAGGGTCTTTTCTAATGTGCCCGAAATTTGAACTTGAGTCACAGGAAGCCCACCGATGTTTCTGATACAGCCTGAATCAGTGCCGGAACTAGGAAT
This sequence comes from Dendrophyllia cribrosa, assembly GCA_024195265.1. Classification (NCBI taxonomy): domain Eukaryota; kingdom Metazoa; phylum Cnidaria; class Anthozoa; order Scleractinia; family Dendrophylliidae; genus Dendrophyllia; species Dendrophyllia cribrosa. The sequence continues at coordinate 17,257,517 of JAJLRJ010000002.1, read as the reverse complement.
ATTGCTACTCCTCGCTGGATTGGGTGCTAGTCCATCACAGGGTTACCCAATCGTCAAAACTCTTATTCTTCGGCCATTTCAACTTTAACAGAAATAATATACATTATTGATTAAGGATTTAAAATCAGCTTTAAATGAAAATGTGGGTAGTGAGAAACTTTTTCTTTACTAGCTTTTACTAGCCTTTTATATATGTTTATATCGTGTTCTAGCAGACTTTAAGATAGGTCTGTATATTATCATTTTTTTCACTATTGTCATTTCTTTTAAATTAGGTTCCAGTCTTTCTCCATAGCATTTAAATTTTATTGTATTATATCCAACCGTCACTTCTGAAGATGTATGTTGAAGCATACGAAACGTCAAGCCATTAATCAAAGTTTTTTACAACATGCGTTGTTTTGTCATGTTTATAACCGCAGTGTGTATATTATTTCTGTTAGGGTTACCCAAGTATTATGTTTCCATGGCCAGTATCCATTTATACAACTACAGGTGGAGAGAGACAATGTGGAAGAACGTTTTTTCTCTAAGGAAACAACACGTCAGAGACCAGGCATCAAACCAGCCACCTTTAGGCTGAAAGTCCAACGCGCCAACGCCAACCATTACCGCCACCACGCCTCCACTTGGCCTAAATTATACCTCAGTCATTTTGGCGGCCTGATTAATAAGACTCTCGTCTCAACGTCTAGGCTGTTGTCTTCTAATCGACCCGTCACAGACACAACTGTCGAATGGTTCAAATTTGCTGTCGGATAAATAGATTATCTCGGCGGTTACGGTTTTTTGAACCCTTGAGCAGGACACCTACCGTTTCGCAAAATTTCGGCCTGGTGTTGCAAGAAAGAAGCATGGAGTTAAAAAGTCCGGAATAAAAAGCGTTTCAAAATGGAAAAACTTAGGCCTTTCGGACGTTATGTTCTTGGCCAAAAAAATTGGCGAGATGGTCCCCTCTTTCGCTCCTCCAGCCAAAGTACCAAAAAATAAAACATGAGCGGCCGACCTTTATTTACCCTCGGTAAGTGTTTATAAGACAAGTGCTAGTGGGCCGAGCATTCAACCATTAGAAACAAATACTTGAAATCGAACATAATGAATCACACAGCCTATACCCTCTATTAGGCGAAACCTCATTGAATGGAAAACAAAAATTGTTTATCAGCATATCAAGATACTCATTTATAAAAAGCCCAGGTCATGAATCTTTTATTATGAAATTATCACCGGAACAGTCTATTTTCTGAAAGCTATACAGGCTGAGGCAGTGTGTTAGTATTTAATTATGATAACTGAGGCCACTAGTTATTTGAGTGCCATTTCCCCGGTTTTGCTCATTCACGCTACCCGTGCACGCAGATGCTTTTCCGCGTAAAACAAAGGAGACACCTGTGCGCAGGCCGGGGGGTGGGGGGGGGAGGGTACTCCCATATATGAGCTATATAGGTATGTGCCGCTGTAAAGGGTATGGTTTTCAGGCAGTTTTCAGGCATTTAAAAATCGGTACGGCGGGAAGTACGGCATTTTTACTGACCCCTGTTAACTAATAACTATGATAGTAAACGAGTTTCTGGAAAATAGCGAGTCTGGAATACATGTAGGTCTATGATAGGGTAGGGTTTTTCAGTGTTTAGTCTAGAATAGGGTTGCAAAATGCAGCTAAAATGGTCTAGTATAGGTTAAGGGTCTCAGAGTCCCAGCGGCACACCCCCGCTTTATTATTTGACATTTATTGACTCCAAAGTTTCGCGATTCAAGAGCGAGATAGCCTGCGAAAACAGCCCACCTAACGTCATCACTCCCAGCCTCTAGTAGCGTTCGAGACTGAAGAGGTTCTGCCCGCGAACGCTCCTAGAGATGGCGAGAGCGGATGGCGTGAAGCAGGTGAATTGTCAAGCTCTACGACTTGGTTTTCCCACGAGTGTCTTATGTGAGCGTTAAAGCTGCGAGTCACGAGCCGGTGAGCGAAAGTGGATATATCAAAAATAAGAGAGCCTGATGGTCGCTAGACTTTCTCAAAGTCCGTTTTTAATTTTGTGTGCAAGTCTAGATGGTCGCCTGCGCGCTCGGGTTCGCAGGCTATTGTAGATTAAATTCGGGCATATTTCACGACACTAAAATTTTTGCGATTTGCGTAATTTTTCGTGTTTAAATCACATCATTTTCATTTATATTAGTTGTTCTCGACATCATATTGTTGTTGCAATGACTTAAAAATCGCAAAAACGCGGAAATAATTAATTTGATAAATTTCATCACATAAATTACCGAGAAGAACTGGGGCGAGTGATAAACTGCTGACCCAAGGTATCGATGTTCACATGTGATAGAGAATCGAACGTGGTTGGGTTGGAGCAGCCGGCGGAAATTTGTCAGAATTTTGTCTGTTTTGTTTTTGTCAAGTCTATATTATTCAAAACATCGCATCTTAAACGAAAAGAAGAATATGTGAGACTTAATTTGTGTTAGCCTGCCGCAATGGACAGCAAAACGCAAAGAAGAGTGGAGGTTGCTAAGCGTAAAGCCAGAGCAGGTTGGTAATATTTGTGTTATTCCTTGTTTATTTAGTATACTCAGTTAGTTTAGCACGCTATTGATTTACAGGATAAATGGTAACCTTAAATCTAAAGGTTTTTCGTTTAATAAACAAGAAACACTGTTTTCAAATAAGAATGTTATTCAATTAAGTAACTGCCTGTTATGCGCCAGTCAGTGGTTCCCCCAGGGGGAGGGGAATCGGGCACAACCACGGGGTTTGACAAAGACTGTTCTCCCCTGGGTTGGGATTTTGGCAAGTATTTGCTGCCCCAAGATTGGGAAGATTGTAATCACTCACATGTTTGGAACCATTGTCGGAGACCCAGAGGCAGTTAGTTGGGGCGGGACAAACTAATACCTGGCAAAAATTGGTGTGCCAAAATTTCACGCACTCTTGAAAACTTTCGTCAACTGACTTTTTGCCATGTTTTTACTCTGTCCTGTTCCCACTAACTGCCCCTTGTTACCCAAGGATGGTTTGGTACATAAAATACTAGGATAACTAAATAGTTCCTTATGGTGGGAATTTTATTGAAAAAGTTTGCCCTGGAAATTTACAACAATTTCAAGGTGCAATGTCCATTCCCATGGGTATGCCTGATACCCTTCCCCTGTGAGAAACCATTGACTGTTGCATTATCATAAATATAAGGGTGTCATTTTGTTAAATATTAAGATTTAGTGCTTTAACTTTTTTCACATCTATGAGCTTTAATGGATTGTAACTTTGAGAAAAGACAGTGTCTGTTTTGACCTGGGGTATTATAAAAAAAATATGTACTGTACAGTGAGCGTTTCATGGAGTTCTTTTAATTCTATACTTTTGTACTTCAAATAAGTATCAGTACTGTGTGTCATGACCACAAAAGCAGGGAATATATAACAATTCTGTGACAACATGTTGGATTCTGGTGAAGACCACTGTTCAATATGCTTAATTAGACAAGAGTCTGATTGTAGCATGAAAACAGATAAGTCTTTAAATTTTCCAGCCCAATGTCAGAAAAACAAAGTAAAGAATTATTGCAAATAAATAATTTTTTTTAAAAAAATTTGTTGCTCTTTCTTGCATTGTTAGGGACATTAAGCAAGATGACATGCAAAGAAAACATTATTTTAAACATTAATTTGCATTGTTTTAAACTACAGTTGAATTTCTCTGAGCCGCGATGGCACTCATAACCAAGCTTTTAGCCAGCAGGGTGTCTTTTTGAAGAAATTCATGAAAATTGCACCTAATCCTTTAAAAATTTATGATGGGAAATACCTTAATTCATGAAATTTTCGCGACATGTTTATTTCGCGATTTTGAGGTGCACATATTTCGCGACACTTAAATTTCACGATTTTGCGAAAATTTTGTTTTGAATCACTTAAATTTCGCGTTTTTGAGTAAGACAATTTATTTCCTTGGTAATGTTATTTAACATGTGCTCGAATTAGATAAAACGAATTTATTAAAGGTCAGCAATAACGTCAAAATTACTAACAAAAACGCAACGGCTGGACTAGATGTCAACAGTAACAACAAAGCAGTTCATGCTTATTCGTAAATTATTGGTCTTGACCAATTACTGACCACAATATTCAATATTCGGACTCCGAAGAGAAAATGATGCCGTTTAGTAACACAGTGCCATTTAGAAACATATGTACAAGTCTCACGAGTTATTTGTGTAAATGTCTTGATATGGATCAATAGAACAGCTAAAAATATGATTTTGTAAACGTTTCAGTGATAATAAACTCATTCTTTCTTGATTATTGACATCAGGGGAGTCACTTAATTTTCGCGTCATGTTATGTTCGCGACACTTATTGTTCGCGTCACTTTAATTTTGCGATTTCTTTTAAATCGCGAAATTAATGTGTCGTGAAAATTTCATGTAATAAGGTATCTTCAGGACGGCCACTTTTCAATTTCTAGCTAAAAGCCTGCTCATAACCAACCATCAGCCTTCAGTGACCATCTTTATAAAATCTCATTTGAAATATTTCTCAGTCAAATGCTGTTTAGACTTCCCTTTGTACTTAGCAACCATCTCCTGTAAGTAACCACTTTCCACCTTATCTGATCTTAAGGGTACTTGCTTACCACCTTACCAGTATCTGATCTTAAGGGTGCTTGCTTACCATCTTACCAGTATCTGATCTTAAGGGTGCTTGCTTACCACCTTACCAGTATCTGATTTTAAGGGTGCTTGCTTACCAGTATCTGATTTTAAGGGTGATTGCTTACCACCTTACCAGTATCTGATCTTAAGGGTGCTTGCTTACCACCTTACCAGTACCTGATCTTAAGGGTGCTTGCTTACCACCTTACCAGTATCTGATCTTAAGGGTGCTTGCTTACCACCTTACCAGTATCTGATCTTAAGGGTGCTTGCTTACCACCTTACCAGTATCTGATCTTAAGGGTGCTTGCTTACCACCTTACCAGTATCTGATCTTAAGGGTGCTTGTTACCAGTATCTGATTTTAAGGGTGATTGCTTACCACCTTACCAGTATCTGATTTTAAGGGTGATTGCTTACCACCTTACCAGTATCTGATCTTAAGGGTGCTTGCTTACCACCTTACCAGTATCTGATCTTAAGGGTGCTTGCTTACCACCTTACCAGTATCTGATCTTAAGGGTGGTTGCTTACCACCTTACCAGTATCTGATCTTAAGGGTGCTTGCTTACCACCTTACCAGTATCTGATCTTAAGGGTGCTTGCTTACCACCTTACCAGTATCTGATTTTAAGGGTGCTTGCTTACCACTTTACCAGTATCTGATCTTAAGGGTGCTTGCTTACCACCTTACCAGTATCTGATTTTAAGGGTGCTTGCTTACCACCTTACCAGTATCTGATCTTAAGGGTGCTTGCTTACCACCTTACCAGTATCTGATCTTAAGGGTGCTTGCTTACCACCTTACCAGTATCTGATTTTAAGGGTGCTTGCTTACCACCTTACCAGTATCTGATTTTAAGGGTGCTTGCTTACCACCTTACCAGTATCTGATCTTAAGGGTGCTTGCTTGCTTCAGTAAATATTTATTTTCTTTCTTAGCGAAGCAGGCCTTTATTTATTCACCATTCATAAATTCCTAATTTATGTTTTTTTACATGCTTGTGAATGCAATGTTTTTCTTCAATATTTGTGACCCATGAACTAAGAGTTCATTAGACAATTAAATGTGATTTGTGTATCATTTTTTTATGCATGAATTTATTTTCCATTTATTTGAACTGGTAGTGGGATTAGCTTTTAACTGGGTGCTGACATTAAATTGGTTCTTGTTGTACCTGTGCTTGCCTGAAGAATCAAATTTCTGCATTTTTTGTCTATAACTAGCCTATGAATTGTGACAAGTCTATGATCACCCTCAATTTTTGTTTAAATGTGAAAGCATTCCAGTTATTATTTGTTATAAATGAAACATTTTAATGTTGTGTTTTCCTAAATGTATCTGAGTATGGTTACAAATCCTAGACAAAGGAAAATAATAATTAAAACCCAAACCGCAACATACAACATGTATATGTTATGGTTTAAATTTTGCTTTGATTTGAAAATTTTTAAACCAGTTTAGTTTTCATTTTGGTTTGTCTCAGATTCATTATCATATTCTGAGACAAGGAAAACAAAAATCAAACTGGTTTGAATTAACCTTAACATATACACTAATGTAAAACTAGAACACTGTCATCAGCCACTTTCATCGGCCAAGCTAATAATAATACTTCTTGTTTTTAGAATTAAAAGGTGAAGAAGGCTGGACTAAGTTGAAGTATGTAGAGGATTTTGATACAAGTCTTGGAAGTGTCAGAGACAATGTGCCCAGACAGGACTGCAACAAGATTTCTAAATCAGAGTTTGTTGAAAGATTTGAAAAACCTAGAATTCCTGTTGTTTTGACGCATTCAATGGATCACTGGAAAGGAATGAGAAAATGGACTGTTGAGGTATATATAGCACATGAACACAGGATTCTCAAATATAACATTTTCATCAACTATTCAATAATTTATTGTGCTCTAGTAGTGCCGGGGTGCCATAGGTGACTAACCTTTACCTTCTGGCAACAAGAAAAACTGAGTTTTTGCACATAGCTTAACTGCTGGGCACCCGAAATATTTGGACTCCCTTTAGGGCTCTGTGATAACTCTTAGAGTACAAACTTTATATTATTCCATTTCTGTATAATTAATATGTACAGCCATAACAAGGTGACACATGGCTAACAGGCCTTACTAAGCTTTGTATTGAAACTTGTATTTCACAGCTGTAAATTTACTAACTAGTGACACCCCTCACGTCCCACTATTTTGAAAGCAGAGAAGGCCCAAGTAAGTGTCAAGTCTTCTTGGGCGAGTACATATATCTTATTGACCAAGCGCGAGGGCCGTACTGGGAGAATATCGGCCCGAAGTCTTGACAGTACGGACCGAGCGCAGCGAGGTCCGTACAGAAAAGATCGAGGGCCGATATTTTCCCAGTACGGTCCGGAGCAAGCTTGGTTAATAAGAGATTTATTACACGACTCCTGACGGCGGAAGGATCGCGCGGGATCATACGGGACAATGCCCGGTCCAATACTGAGAGAATATTGGACCGGCAATCGAGCGTTCTGATTGGTTCATTTTAGTTATTGGCCCTCTGACTGTCTTTGTCGTGTAATAAATATATTTATTGTTCATGTTTTGGTGCAGTACTAAAATAATGAGTGCTTTCAGAAAAAAGTTTCCAACCCTGCCCTCACAGGTTTACAGGTATTAACCCTGTTACATAGAGCAGTTTTCAATTGAGTGTCGTAAAACCAAAACCAAAGTAATTACATGTACACTGACCAATCACAGCAGTCTACGTAAACAATCCAATGAACCAATCAGAGCTCGAAGCAAATACATGTCGGCGGCGCCAAGCGCGGGAAAACGCGTGTGAGCAAGTCATGATTGGTTTTGGTTTTACTTCTGATTGGTCGAGAAAGTGGCGGGAGATTTTTTAGCCAATCACAAAGCGTAGCAATGCAAAACCAAAGCAATTGTGTAATTACCTTCGACACTCAATTGAAAACTGCTCTATTAACTCTGTACATGTTAACCCTGGTACGTGTACATACTAACCCACTAGTTCTTAAAAGTCAAACTCGGTCTATTAGTGGCCCACACAGCACAGGTAGGTAGCCACAATGTTCTTGTAAGTAACTCCTCCCTACTCAACCCACCCTTCCCCCCCCCCCCCCCCCCCCCCCCCCCCAAAAAAAAAAAAAATTGACTACTGGTAGTTCTGTGCTTCTTTTCCTTCCTTTTCCCTCCTGGGCCCTTCCTTTTTTTGCTCTTTTTCACAATCCATGCCTTCACATGCTTCCTGCTCTCTCAGAAAGGAAAGGACTGTTAAATGCAGGCTTTTTTCCCAGGGGTAGTCTGTGAACATTCTAACCAATGTCTTTTGTTGTAGAAACTGGCAAAGAAGTACAGGCATCAAAAGTTTAAAGTTGGTGAAGATGATGATGGCTATGCAGTGAAAATGAAAATGAAATATTATACAGAATACATGGCACACCAAAGGGATGACAGTCCACTGTACATATTTGACAGCTCATTTGGTGAGGTAAGCTTTGCCGAGAAGATATTGCAGTATATTTTGATGATGTTATGACAGATCATTGTGAATTGACCCTCATGTTTAAACAGACTTTAACGAGAAATTTTTTGATCCTCTTTCCCTTCAGAGAACTATCAGTAAGAATTTGATTACATCATATATCTTTATAAATATGTTCAAAGAAATGTGCACGCTATGATACATTGGTCAGATCAAGTTCATTATATCTTGATAAAGTAAGCGCCTTATGTCATGTGCCACTTTATCGAGGTATAATGCACGCAGCTTATGCCAGCAGTGTTTATACTTATTGCATGGAAATATAGAGAAATTTTATAAAGGAAATAATAGTAAACTTTCTCCTTGTGCATTGATGAGTTATATTAAGCACTTTGAAATTTCAAAAAGTGCGAAAAGCATTCACCTGCGGCTCATGCTTTGCTAAGCACTTCTCTTGTGTTTTTTATTATTACTTATGCAAAGAGCGGCATGAGTTAAGGTCTGCCCTCCATTTTTCTTTCTGATATTTTTTAAATTTTTTGTGTGATGACTGTGCACTTCCAGTTCATAGTTTTGCCATGTACACTTCCGGTTTCTTAACTTCTGGTTCTAAACAATAATGTTAGCAAAACAGCATTACTGAAGTGTCTCAACACCATCTTCTACAATCCTCGCTACATTGCTAATGTTCATGTTGGGTCTACATGTGTATATAACTTACAGAAGAATAACTGGCTTCCTTTTGGTACAGCCTTCATTTATAAAACATTTAATTTAGTAACAATGTGGTTTGCAGTTCCCGCTGATAATAACAACTCAAAAACACACTCGGTCATATTTACTAATTGCTTTAATGATCTACATGATGTAGTTTATTTTTACTTTTTGTTTTTATTGATTGCATTTATAGCATACCGAGATAAATAGATGATTCTGACTTCTTGTTTTTATAGCATGCAGAGAAAAAGAGATTGTTGCATGACTTTGAAGTACCACGCTTCTTTACTGATGACCTCTTCAGATTTGCTGGGGAAAAGAGAAGGCCACCTTACAGGTATTATTATAAAAATAGTTTTATGTAGTTATATTATTTTCATATTAAAGGGGTTACATGTATGTCACCAGATTGTGGTATCCATATTTATGTCTAAGGAAATAAAAAAAATGGTCCTGTTTTACAATTACATTGTACGTATTAGTTTCACTGTGTCTTTGAATAGTTAATAAAATATTGTTCTCCCTAATATGGTTCGTTCTCCCTTTAAGAAGAATTCACTTTAGATCATCTTATTCAGGTTAAAACAAATTTTTTTTGCATGATTGAAGGTACTCGTCAGTAATTTTAGCAGAGGTTTGAACAAGAATAATTGCAGCCAAATCCTCATTGAATGACCCCTTCAACTCTTGTTTTAGTACAAACTTTTCATTTCTTTGCTTTCACTGAATATATCATAATAATTATCCAGGATGTGCTCTAGCAGTGCCTGGGGTCTCAGGCTACTATTAAACATTTGTCTTCAGACAACTACTGTAGATAAACTGACTTTATGCATAAGGTTAAGTGCTAGGCACCCCAAATGTCATAGTTGTGAGCCTTTGGGCTTCCTCTGATTCTTCTAAGAGCATAGCCTGATTGATACCTACGCACTGTGGTCTAATGACGTTTTAACTTTAGAACACCCTAAAGACCGCACCAAAAGAACATTGGGGGACAGGGCATTTTTTGCCACTGCCCCCAAATTATGGAACAATTTACCTATAAACATCAGGAAGAGTGGGACATTAGAACATTTTAAGCAGTCTTTAAAAACACATTTGTTTAGGGAGGCCTTTTATCATTTTTAACCTGTTGTAAATTTTTAAATATTTTAATTTTTAACATATTGTAATGCGCAGGCGATCATATATCCATGCGGCCTGCGCAATATAAATGCCTAAATTATTATTATTATTATTATTACACAAATAATGTAATGATGTTATTGCTGACACTCTGTTTTTTTACAGGATACTATGCCTTAATCTGACTAATCAATAAAATACCCCTAAATAATAATGTTGGTTCGGCTATTGTCACAAACTTGATACATGGTCATCCTGCAAGATGCTGGGAAATTTATTTTAATTTCACCATCTACCTCATCCTGCTTTACATTGTGTTGGTATTGCAAAGAGAAATAAGGTGTTTATGTTGTGGTTCAAATTTTTCTTTGGTTTGAAAATTTTCAAACCAGTTTAATTTTTATTTTCTTTTGGCTGAGATTCATTACCATAATCTGAGACAAAGGAAGACAAAAATCAAACTGGTTTAAAAATTTTCAAACCAAAGAAAAATTTGAACCACAACATTTATCTCTATTGAGAAATTAAGGGTAAAGTAAGTTGTTTCTTGTTCTTGTCTCTTTATCCAGGTGGTTTGTTATGGGACCCGCCCGTTCAGGCACAGGAATTCATATTGACCCCCTGGGAACTAGCGCCTGGAACAGTCTTGTATCAGGACATAAACGCTGGGCCTTGTTCCCTACAAATGTCCCCAGGGATCTTCTCAAGGTCACCAGTGCAGAAGGGGGAAATCAGCGGGATGAAGCTATTACATGGTTCACAAAAATCTACCCCAAAACACAGCTACCCTCCTGGCCTCAGGAATATAAACCAGTAAGGAAACTATGGAAATGCCATTATTACTAATGAAATCATTTCCTTGCAGAACACAAGTCCAAAACTCAACAACTTCCATCTATATATCTTGTTTTTTGCTCTTTTCTTTACTGCTGCTCATATAACATTTTTGGCCATTTTAATACATTTTTTGACACAACAAGAAAGATATGATACAGTATTTTGCACTCATGCAGAAACAAGAGGTGTACATGTATATGTTGCTGTTGCTTTTGCTTTGTTGTTCAAAATAAATCAAAACACATTGTGTTGTTTAATACACAAAATCTACAGGGCATGCAACAAATGGTCAAGTTTGAGCCTTTCTAATCTCTCATTAACCTCTTTAAATATTGCATTTATATTACCCCATTAGTAAAACCTTTCGTTGATCATGAATATGTTTATTTTGTTTTAAAAAAGCTTGAAATTCTTCACTGTCCTGGCGAAACAGTGTTCATTCCTGGAGGATGGTGGCACGTGGTCATCAATTTGGACACAACAATTGCAGTCACACAGAACTTTTGCTCACCTGTCAACTTCAGTGTAGTGTGGCACAAAACTGTTAGGTACTAAATTAATCTTTTAATGAACATTCTCGAGCCCAAAGCCTTCAGTTTTCTGAATCGCACAAGATATGTCCAGAAATGCAGGCAGAAGGGTGCCATGCTACTGCATGACTGGCATCACAAAGTGTCCTCACCTAAAAAAAACTTCACAAAAACACACTAAATTCTGTCACATATGAAGTATTATAAAAAAACGACAAACAACTCTGTCAAATATGAAGTACTTGTTAAACAATACTTCTCTGCAATTTTGGACATCAGTGAATCACACCAGGTGGATGGCGGGAAACTCTGCGCATGTGAAGCCAAAACCTGGCTAACTTGACTTCACATTACACACCCAACGGTCCAAAAACTGTAGATGGCAGAGCTACCAGGCAGATATTAAAATTTGCTTTGACCAAAGCTGGTATTGATACTTTTATTTGTGGATTCAGTCAAGTGTAGCAAAGATCCATCACTGAAGTCGTAGTTTTTCTAACAATATCTATTTTCATGTACATATATGTTAGGGGTTTTATAGATAGGTTTTGGGTAAACAGTGTTCTTGGGAGCTTTTTCTACGTCAGGTTCTTTCCTTGATTCTTGCCCTCCGACATTTCCAAATCACATTTCTTGTGGTGTTGTTTTTAAGTTGTATTTTAATCCTTTCAGAGGCAGACCAAAGCTGTCCAGAAAGTGGTACAAGAAATTAAAGGTATGTAAACCTACTATGCGTTATCTTTCAAGCCACCTTTAGCTTGACAATGATAGGGCTTGAAAAAAATCAAAACCAAACAAATTTATTTTTTGTTCAATAAAAACTCTTAGAAGCAAAACCAAATCAGGACGAAATGTTTATCTGATAATTTACAGATATTCATTTAAACATTCTGATTTCTTTTATGCTCTCTTTTTGAATGATTAATGATAATAAAACAAACAAAACATGAAAATACTACCACTAAGATGATAAGTATACAAAGATTGACGAAAAAAGGCTGTTGGCTTTTAATTTTCCGTACAATCAAGCCAGGGGACCCGCCTAGCTTGAATGTGTCTCAAGATTATCCCACAGTATTAAATTACATCCGTCATTCAATCGAACACTTGTCTAATGTGTTATGTGTGTATGATTTCGGCGTTGCCTTGTTAGAAAGAAAGAGCGGAGATAGCGGAGATAGCAGACAGCGTACACATAGATGAACCCACTGATGTCCAGTCCGACTCGTCCTCCTCAGCCTCGTCGTCTTCGTCATCGTCATCTTCGTCGTCAAGTGAGTCGTCGGAGACAGAGTCGTCGGATTCCGAAGGTGACAGGTGTAAAGAGAAGGAGAAACACAGCCCCTCACACGGGGACAAACGAAAGCGGAAACGGTGAGATGCCATGTTACTTTTCTTGTACAGTCAACTCTCTCTTAACGACCACTCTCTTTGCGACCACTTCCCGTAAGCAACCACTTTGTAAATAACTATTTTTAATTTTTGTTTCTCAGTGAAATAAGAAAGAGTTGACTGTATTCCTCGTATTCGTGTTAGAGCGGTTTTCAATTGAGAGTCGAAAGTAATTTCCCAATTGCTTCGGTTTTGCATTGCTACGCTTTGTGATTGGCTAAAAAATCTCGCGCCACTTTCTCGACCAATCAGAAGTAAAACCAAAACCAATCGTGACTTGCCTGTACGCGTTTTCCCGCGCTTGGCGCCGGCGACATGTAATTGCTTCGAGCTCTGATTGGTTCATTGGATTGTTTACGACTGTCGTGATTGGTCACAGTAATTACTTTGGTTTTGGTTTTACGACACTCAACTGAAAATCGCTCTAACTAATACCCCACTCACACCAACGCTTAAACATGTTTAAATGTTGTTTAGTTTAAAACAGGTTTAGAAAAATACCTCCTAACCTCCCGTAATATTTGGAGTGAAATCTTTACTAAAAGAAACTTTATTGACTTTATTACCATTCCAGGTAGTTTGAGTCATATACATTTCAAAATGTTCAAGATAGAGGTTAAAAACGTAGTTAAACTAAACAACATTTAAACATGTTTAACCGTTGGTGTGAACGGGGTATTAGACTAAAGAAAACTAAGGGTTTGGTTTCTAAAGAAATATGGTGCTGCGTCGGCGACAAAGCAGTAACACGAAAATTTGGTATCATCTAAGTTAGCAGAGGCAATAAGCCGCCGTAAAGAGATTTAAAAGCAGACGTTCCAAATTGGTTTTATCCATTGAGTTGATGTTTAATAATGTCCCGCGAAGATTTCATGCTGAACGGAAGCTTTCCATTTCTTAAACTGTGGCTTAGAATGCCATCCACTTATACGAAATAAATTGGTAAACTATTTGTAACGATTTTTTTTTTTTGAAGAATTGTTCTCATTATTTCAGGCCGAAGCTGAATTCCCCGTTGTCGTCATCGAAGAATGAGCAGTGTGCTCGTCCATCTTCTCCTAAACGTGGCAGATGACAGCAATTAAGGTATTTAGCGGGATCTGCAACTGTTCCCGTTACCTTCGGAATAAGCAGGCTTATAGGGATAGGCTTATAGTTTCACGGTTCGGCGCATGTGCATAGATTAAAATACTTTATTGCTTTCTTACCAATTTTATCGGTTAAAAAACACTCACATTTACTGTGATCTGCAGACTTGAAATGGATTTTTCAATAGAGACACGCAATTTAACAATTTATGCGTTTTACCGCATATTTACGTTACAATAATAAAATTTCCTTTCCTAATTACCAAATGTCTTCATAGTGCAGGTAACAGCAGTCGGGAGACGCGGGTGCGAATCTTGCGGCTCAGGACGGACTGGACATTACGAAAGTGATGTACTGAATTTTTTTTGTGTGCGTTCGTCAAAAGCCCTTACGTTTAATTTTAAAAAAATATCGAACCGTGTCAGTATAAAAACATAAGCTTACCGCAATATTGCGTTGCGCGTTAGCATTTCTTATTCACGGTTGGCTCCGCACAGGAGCCTTTGATCTATTTCTAATTTTTTTTTCATTCCAGGTTAGTCCTTGAGGGATAGAGATGTAAAAAAAAAACAGACTATACGTTGGATTGATTTCAAGACTCGTTCAGTTTAAATTACCTTGAAATAAACCGTACAATGATATCAGATATGTAATTACATGTTACGGATCAAAAACGATCTAATATTTAAAACAAGAAGCGAATGTAAGATCCGTCAGTTATGTCTTCCCCAGCGTTTAACTTTTTTCTTTTAGTTAATTAACCTTGTTTGGTTCATTTCGCAAGTGTTGAGTAGTTAATTGCAATTTGATATTTATTTATTTTTCGAAAACTTAGTTTCGCGAAATTTTATTTTCGCAACTTTGGGAAATTTAGTTGACCATTCCTTCAACAAATATGCTGCCAATATCTCAGTCACTACATTTTCGCGTTTTGTTCAAAACTAAAAACTATTTTGTCTCAAACCTTTCCTGCACTAAAAAATACGTGTTGAGCACTCGGTTAAGATCAAGGACTACAGTGTAACCCCGGGGGTTGGGGGGAGGGGGGGAGGACTCTCCCATATAAAAATGACGGGGATGCTCGTCGTAACTTTTAGCGGTGAAAATTTATAGATTGGTACCGCTTAGGGTGCTGAAATTTAAAATGACCACCGTCAGAATTATCGCGGTACCTTACCGGTTATTGAGTAGAAAAGAAAAATGACAGGAATGTTTACAGTGTAGAATTAGTACTTCTTAGGGGTAAAAATCTATTTGAGCCACGCCCATCAAATGAGATTCTAGCCCTTTTAGGGTGTCTTTCGAAAATTTTCGAAGAGCACCCCCGTCATTTTTATGTGGAAGAGCCCCCGGCCCCCCTCCCAACCCCCCGGAGGGTGAAACCCCGGTATAACGAACGATATTCTTCAGCCCAGTTATAGTAAAATATATGGAACATGTCCTCGATTTAACGAAACCCCGTTATAACGAACACATTTTCCCAGTCCCTTGGCACTTCGTTATATCTTCGTTTAATCGGTATTCCACTGTAATTTGTCCTGGTTTAAAGATACTGCATTGTATAAAATGAGAATAGACATTGAAATAAAGTGCAAAAAATTACATTATTTGATTCAGATGCTGACCACATTAACGTACTGGTCATCTCTGAATCGGTGCAACAGATTCTGATTGTACAAATAGCCATTTGTTGCAATAAAAGAACCATGACAAAACTTAAACCAGGGTATTGTACAGGGTATTGTACTGCGAAAATAAGTACCAATATTAAACGTACATTTACATAACAGAAATACTTTGCGTGAAACGTCCGTACAATTGTCATATGTCAGGACAAGTGATGTACAGTTCTTACTTGCTCGGAAGAATTAATACTCCTACTCGCATTGGCGTGTGTGCTAGCGCTTTTTTCCAACCCTGCTATTCCACACTAAGTACTAACTGATATCCTTTATAACTTCCTGCTTCTGAGGGTTCAAATGGATTTCATGTGTGGGTTTATTAATTTTGACTGATCAATGCTTATTATTATGTACATTATAGTTTTTTTTATTTAGCAAGTGTTCAATTTCCTTTAAAAAATGTTTTCATTATGGAAGAAACGACTAAACAATAAATGAACGACAGCATTCAAATAGTATTATAACTTACATGTTGCCAACGGTAGAAAATTAATAAAGCTTTTATGGCTTATTGAATTTATCGCTAAAAATAAAAAAAAAGTTTGACTAATTGTAAACAAACAACGACGCCCTATTCTTAAGGTGAACCTTAAAACTAAAGCTTCCTGCACTTAATTAACAGAAAGTTCTAAAATTACTTTTTAATGTAGAGAAGTTTGTGTCAAACATGGAAATGAGATGTCTCAATCAAAAATCTTAATTGTTAGCATGATTTGTATCGTCTTCTCGTCTTCCTTATCGTCAAAAACTACTCTTCAGAGTTTCCATGCATAGGGAACCTTCGCGCTATATGAAAGAAAATTGACTTCCGTGATGTCTTTCAAATCCAAATATTGCTGCTTTTTTTGTATTTTGTTTATTTTCTCTTCCATGATTATTTTTTTATCACTGAAAGCGCAACGAAAGCAAATTACAAGTTTACACGAACCGAACTAAAAATACACTTTGGCTTACAGCGATTTTCAATACAGCTCTATTTTTAATTTTAAGTTTTAACTATTAAAGAGGACAGACAACTGATATACAAGTGGGAGAAGTGGTTTTTATAGGGGGGGGGATGGTACTCAACAAAGTTTTGTACGGGGATGCTCCGCCGCAAGGTCCAAACCCTTTCCTTTTCATATACCATTTTTGACAGAAAAGGTACCCCCCCCCCCCCCCCCCCCCCCCCTTTTTATATACTTTTCATTGAAAATGGTGCCCCTTTCATATACCTTTCTTTGAAAATGGTACCCCATATTTTGAAAGGCGCTTTTTATAATACCAGAAACTCATAAGTGGGTTGAAACGTGCAACTGTCTCTTGTACGCTTCAAAACAAGCTTCGGATTATTCAATTTGCTGAGAAGTTGTTACAGCCATATTTGGAAAATCAAGATCAAAATATTAACCAATCAATTCGCTCGAGGGACTGAGGGGTTTCCAAATATGGTACTAAGTAAAAAATGAATATTCGAAAGCTGTGAATGCGCGTTACACGTTTCAACCCACTTATGGGTTTCTGATAATACTTAAATGGCAGTATTTACCTACCTACCCTTTCATATACTTCAACTCGTGAAATCCCTACCCTTTCATATACCTCCAGCCTCGAAAAGGTACCCCTTTCGGGCGGAGCATCCCTGTATAGCCCATTATAGGGAGTAACCCCCCCGGGGGGGGGGGGGGGGGGGAGGGGTTCCACTTTAGTTTCATTTAAAGGGACACTGTTCCGGCTGATATCTCGTGTATTTCATGATTATGGCCAGGAGCTTGCTTTAAGCTTGAAATAATAAGAAAAATACGCCAAAAGTGATGAAAGCAAAGAAATATGAACTAAACAGACAAAATAACGGCTAGAAAAGTCAAAATTTCACCAGAATGGCAAGTTTGATTTCTTGACTGCCTGTTAATAAATCAAATTTTATGAACTGTAATCCAAACTAATCCACTTCAATCCTTGCAATCCTGCACTTTATCTCAAAACTACTGCTTTTGTTTTGCTCTATAGGATCTTTTTATCCAACTAGGTTGTATATTTGGTGGCATTTGGCGATAGAGCAGTTTTCATTTGAGTGTCGTAAAACCAAAACCAAAGTAATTACTATGACCAATCACAGCAGTCGTAAACAATCCAATGAACCAATCAGAGCTCGAAACAATTACATGTCGGCGGCGCCAAGCTCCGGAAAACGCGTGCGAGCAAGTCACGATTGGTTTTGGCTCTACTTCTGATTGGTCAAGAAAGTGGCGCGAGATATTTTAGCCAATCACAAAGCGTAGCAATGCAAAAGCAAAGCAATTGTGTAAATAGGCTAAGCGAAATTTTGTTATTTCGGCGGGACAATGCGTGACCCTTTAATATCACCATTATTTGTATCGCTTTCCGATAGTCAACAACCCGCACTCTTCAGAGTTTCCATAGGGAACCTATATGCGCTCATATGAAAGGAACACAATAAAATTACAAATTCTCAGTAGTTTTCACTAAGTCACATCAAAATTCAGAAATATTTTAAAGCAGATTTCGATTCGATAGAATTGTAGAGAGTTTAAAACTACACAATCTGGGTCAAATTTTGAAGCGCAAGAACATTTCGTTTTCGTTTAAGAGGTGTACGAGTATTGGACATTTTTAGTAAGAAATGCATGAAGCGGCCAACTTGGTGACCTACTTAGGAACGCCAACATGGCGGCGAAAACTTCAAAGTGATAATTAGTAATAGTAATTGGACTGAGTGGAGTACAACTCGGAGTAATCGGGCGAGTAATTTCAAATCGGCCGAGCGCGTAGCCCGAGGACGATTTGAAATTACGAGCACGATTACCCCTGAATTGTACGACACGAAGTTCAATTACTAATTAATCGAGTCAGTAACAAAATTCGAGATTAAAAAGTCTACGTGGAGTGTTTTGTACGCAAAACGTCAAGGATATTTTCTATCAGTTTGAAAACAGGAAGAAACAGCAAGAAAAAAAGAAACAATTGAAGTGCACCTGATTGACGCGCGTGCAACGTAGGTGTCCAATTACAAAAAGTTGTAATTGGATAGCTGTAATTGGACACCCACGTGACCGCGCGCCAATTACGTAAGAAATAGGCGCGTGGATGACCAATCACAATCGAGAATTTTGTTATTGATACGATTACAACCAAAATTTCATCACAAAAGATTGAATTCACCATAAGTTCCATTAAATCGGTTTATAAGCATCTATAATGCAAAAAATAAGTTATCTGAAATAGCCTGACGCATCGGCGTGACACATTTAAAACTTTAGAAATTCAGAAGCAAAACATCGTCAAAACGTGAAACTTTTTCTGAAGGATTGTAACACTGGTATCCACATACCATGTTAGAAAACAGCTTTGTACGATGCATATTTTATATTTTTGAATCTTCATGACGCCATGTGCAAACCAAAAATAGGCTTTCGTGTTGTTGTCTTTCAAATCCAAATATTTCAATTGCTTTTGGACTCTCAGAATAACTTATCTTGAATAACTGAACTCGGTTTATGCCGAGATTTATAGCAGCTGAAACTGTTCGATCGAGCCGAACAAACCGATGATACGATTTTGAAAACCGTATTCGAAACCGACCTTTAAGGCGCGGGGGGAGAGTGGGGGGGGGGGGGGGGGTACTCTGCAAATTTTTGGGTGGGGGTGTGCCGCTGGGACTCTGAGACCCTTACCCTATACTAGACCATTTTAGCTGCATTTTGCAACCTTATTCTAGACTAAGCACCGAAAAACCCTACCCTATCCTAGACCTATTCCAGACTCGCTATTTTCCAGAAACTAGTTCGTTTATGATGCTTTCTTTGTTATTAGTTAACAGGGGCCAGTAAAAATGCCGTACCGCCCGCCGTACCGATTTTTAAATTCCATTTGCCAGTAAACCTTGTCTAGACTAAATTCTTCACGCAACTGATCAGTTTCGCGGGAAATGATATCCTATTCTAGGCCAAAAATCTCTGATTACTATACCCTATCCCAGACTAAACTGCCTGAAAACCATACCCTTCACAGCGGCACATACCTATATAGGAATACATTCATATATGGAAATTCATTCATTCATTCATAGAGCAGTTTTCAATTGACTGTCGAAAGTAATTACACAATTGCTTTGGTTTTGCATTGCTACGCTTTGTGATTGGCTAAAAAATCTCGCGCCACTTTCTCGACCAATCAGAAGTAAAACCAAAACCAATCGTGACTTGCTCGCACGCGTTTTCCCGCGCTTGGCGCCCGCGACATGTAATTGCTTCGAGCTCTGATTGGTTCATTGGATTGTTTACGACTGCTGTGATTGGTCAGAGTAATTACTTTGGTTTTGGTTTTACGACACTCAATTGAAAACT
Organism: Dendrophyllia cribrosa; assembly: GCA_024195265.1. Lineage (NCBI taxonomy): Eukaryota > Metazoa > Cnidaria > Anthozoa > Scleractinia > Dendrophylliidae > Dendrophyllia > Dendrophyllia cribrosa. The sequence continues at coordinate 17,237,667 of JAJLRJ010000002.1, read as the reverse complement.
GCTCTATATGGGAATACCCCCCGGGCTTAAAGGTACGACAAGCGTCCCTGTCACCCGGGATACTGAAGCGCGTGGTTCTACAGCTAAAAAAACCGTCTGTGAAAACCACTTAAACACCTCCTTACACATTACCGGTAGGAATACATTAAATTACATAGAAACATCTAAATTGGGGAGCCTAAACTAAGGCAAAATTGGCAGATAAAGACATAAATGCATATTTCGGAAATCAAGAATACGATGGCGGGCATACAACGGACCAAAGAAAAAGTCCTTGGTGCACTTTTTTAAGCAATTTTAAGGTGTTTGACTGAATGGATCAGAATGGTTTTCAAAAACGATTTTCCTTACCTCTTCCCTGGAAATGTAGAGGAGATGGAGGTACTATCAGCAAGAGATAATGGTGAGATTAAGATGTTGATCTCTTCCTTAGCTATCAGTGCGGCGGATTGTGTCTACTGTGACATTGTCTGATATTTGAAGTAACACTTTGTTTGAAAAGCTAAAATTCATATTTGCATAACCCTTTACTCCCAAGAGTGCCAAATAGTCATTAAAAATGAATTATTTTTGTCGACAGACTGTCTGAGTATCGATGGGTCGTTGATTTGTATTATACTGTTATACTATAACGTTGATTGTTCAAATTCGAAACTAGATACAATAGCCCTTTTCGCGGTTAACCTTTCTCATTTGCATTACAATAAAAATCAATTTTGTAGCAATTTTGTAGTTTCTGCCCGAAATTGCCTCGCAATCATGTTGCGAAAAGGGATATTAATTGTCGCTATCTCGAACAATTTTTCGTTTTCCTATATTCTTTAATTGTGACAATTGTAGTGCGACTATTATATAAGACCAGATACCCATAAGTGGGTTGAAACGTGCTAACAAGATAAAAATATTAACCAATCAATTCGCTAGAACAACTTGCTTCCAATCTCTAGGGACCGAGGGGTTTCCAAATATGGTACTAAGCAAAAAATGAATATTCGGAAGCTGTGAATGCGCGTTACACGTTTCAACCCACTTATGGGTTTCTGATAAGACTCTGGCAGTTTTCATTTACACGTCGTGTTAATTCTTATCAATCTAACAAATTTACCGTTAGGATATTTGACCGTTCTCAGACTGGTTAATAATGCAATTTTTGCCAGTTTGACAAGTTGATAAGTCATTGTACTAAAACAATATGTTGACTGGCGAGCGACAAAACTTTTTAATATGTTCAACTCCAATATCCTTCAACCGGAAAACATTCTGTACACCTGCAGCTCAGTTAGTCAAATAAGTTAGTATTTGCATGCCAATTTCTTTCTTTTTCATAAATATAGACAGATAAATTCATCGCGGGCTTTTGAAGAAGTTCGCTTGTAAACCGACATTTTGCAAACTGCTTGCCAATAAGCAATTCAGTATAGAACTTGGTAATTGAGTTAAAAGTGTTATCGAGTTATGGTTGAGTCGACGCATTGCTCGGGAAAAATATCTTCTATTTCAGCTGTAATTCTGGCGATTTGGAATGGAGTTTCCGGGTTAGCAGCCATAATTGGAAACTCCCTAGTGCTGTTAACTTTTTTCAAGAACCAGTCACTTCGACGAGCCAGTTACTACCCCGTGGCGTCTTTAGCCACTGTGGACCTGATGGTTGGACTCGTGGTGAACCCGTTCTACATCGCGTTAACGACATTTGTCCCCTGGGAATACAGGGAGGAGCATCTACTTCAACTGGAAAGCTTTTTCGCCATGACCGGCTCCACTGTAATCATGCACACATTGACTGTGATAAGCGTCGAGCGATACATAGCAGTGAATTACGCATTGAGATATCGCACTCTAGTCACAGAAAAACGATGCTGCATAGCAATAGCAATCGTATGGGCATTTGGCTTCTCTCTCAATACCCTGTTCTTTGCTACAAGCAATGATGACTTGCCAAAGATGTGGATAACATGCGGGGTCCTAACTGGCCTGGTACCGATGATCATCATCCTCTTCTGCAACGGAAACATTTTGCTAGCGGCGCGCACGCAGTCGCGACGTATCGCTGTTGCAGAGAGGTGTGTTTCAAATGTTCGTTCACAAAATGATTGCGAGAGAAGCACGGATTTAAGCGGCGAAAACTCCACTATAAAGGAAGTTAAAAGATCCAGAAAGTCTGCCTGGAGTGTGGCGATCACTGTTACGGTAGTGATGTCTCTCTCGATGCCAGCCATTGTTGTTAGCATTTTGCAGATCGTTGTCTCGAACGATGTGTGTCGTTTCAGGTATAATAATCGCGTGTGGATGTGGTGTGCTACGCTGTCACTTATGAGCTCAGCGTTGGATCCGTGGATCTATGCGATGAGAATAAGAGATTTTAATGATTGTTTTAAACGAACTATGCACTTTAACTGACTTCAGATGAATTTAAAGTAAGTAACTGTAGTTGGGGTATTGAATTTACTCGAAAACCTGTTTGTGGTATTGCGACTCTGTCGCGGCCAAACATTTTAGTGTCACTTTGAAAAGCTAAAAGACATGTTTGTATAACCCTAAAATAATGGACGAATTTTGGTGTACTGAAAGAAAAAGTGAGGCTAAATTTTCAAAGTTTTCCCCCGTGTCTTTGAAAAGTTGATAAAAATGGCTGTGGTTTGTTTTCTGGTGCCACGAAGCTCTTTAGAACCTCTAATTTTATTGGCCCTGGGTATCACGAAGCTCTATTGTTTCAGGGCTAGGGTCCATTCTTCTGTTGTTTGTTGTGTTGTTTTTTTTTTCAGCCAATCCTGTGAGGCGTTCAGAGAGCTTCGTGCCCGCCCTTTGTTTTCACTCTAAGAACTCACTTTCTATCTTTCGTCATGCATAAATAAAGGTACTTAGCAATAATTTTAGCCAAACAAGAAAACTGCCAAAACCTACTGACAGAGCCTCAGACAATGCATGTCGATTTTATTTTCTACATAAGTTTAGTAAGTACAAGAACTTACAAGTTCTGCTTTGTTCGCAATCGAACTTATTTCCTGCTACCTTTCCGTTTCGGCAGAGGTTTTTTTTCTCTTTTTGTTCTCTCTAAATGAAATAGAGTCGGCTCAAAGCGGAGACAACGCGCCGCAAGACAAGGCGGCGGGAAGAAAACTTTCTTCTCGCCGCTTCGAGGGGCGATGTAGCAGCTTTTTTGAAAAAGTACTTTATTTGCAACACGAAAACACTACTTACAATACGATTACTGACAACTTACAATACGTACAATACTTAAGACTAATTACAATAAATAAATTAATTAATTAATACATCAGTTGTCCTAAAATTAGTAAAGATAGTTGTTGTGAGGATAAATAAATAAGATAATAAACAAAGAAACATAGGGAAAAGGGCACGGACAGGAGAGATGGTGGCCTACTATCTTAGCTTGCTTACAACTCAGATGATTAAACATTCACAGGTAGATGAGGAAAAACTCGGTAAAGTTAGGCCGTTTCTAAAACCAAGCAAGCCATTCCACTTTTTTTCGAAAGATGTTTTTGTAAGAGAGTGCTTTTCTAATAAATCATAGTGTTCATATTTGTTGAATCATGCCTAAAAGCTGTGGAAACGTTTGCTTTATTCTACAGGCGTGTATAAAATAGCGTGCAAGAACAGTAAAAAGATAGGTTCTTGCTAACCTACAAGAGCAGACGATTTTCCTGCTCAGTTTTTCTCGGCAGGTGAAACAACAAAGCCGGAAAAGATGTCTGTTCACGCAGGCTAGGTTTCTGCAGGCAAGAATGCCATTTAGAATAAATACTGTGCCATGATGAATAGGGGATAAAATTCCCAAAAGGAGCAAAATTTTCCGAAGTGTCAAAACAGTTTTATAAACGAACAAGAGGCTACGCGTAGCCTATACTCGGACGGAAAACAGCAACAAGCAAATAAAACCAAAATTAGTTTCGCTTCTGCCTGCATGCGTGCGTATTTTCGTACCCAGATTTAATGCGATGCACAAATGAGAGACGAAAACAGGAAGAAGAAAAAATCCTTACCTCGTTGCTGTATCCGGCACGAGTAAACAACAACAACAAACAAAACCCAAATTTGTTTCGCTTCCGCTTACATCATACCAATTCCCAAGTATCATGAGCTCAAAATTTTCGCGCGGTGCATGCGGGCGTATTCTCGTACCCAGACCTAACCCGATGCACAAAAGTAGATACGAAAACACAGAGAAAGAGAAAAAGAAAAACGGAGGGCAAACCTTACCTCGTTGCCGTACCGGCACGGGTAACAAGGTGTTGCAATATGTGCGCTCTGACTTGTTGAAAACAATTTTCCATAAATTGCAGAAAAAGGAGTGAATTTTTGAGCGCTTGTTTCATTAATGAGCTGTAACAGATGGGAGCATTCTTTCCTTGCTTTCCTTGAGCAGTTTATCAGTGTAGTTGAAAGCGGTGAGCCGGCGGCTGTGAAAACACTTGGCCTTCGGTTCAGTTAATTGTGTTTGTATGGCTTTTCTCGTTCTTCCGATGCTGCAAATCAAGTGCCATAATTTTCCTGAAGGGGGGCAGAGTACCCTCTTTCCTTTTCGCTCGTGTTTTGTTCCACCATGCTCAGTTCTGTTTTTGACGTTTAATATTTCGTCAAATTTGAAGCAGATCTCTACGAAACTCCACCCATTATAGTTAAATTCATTATGCGGAATCTATTTATGAGACATGTTCTTTAGTTCATTCAATATTTTTCAAATATTTGAAATCGTTTCGAAGGAGGACTTTCACTTCGTGGATTTCCTATTTTTGGAACAGACTGTCACGTGACTAAACTATACACGCACTCATGTTTGTCTTGTGACTTTTGTGTGTCTGTCCAGCGACACGCAAATTATCAAATGGAGCAGAGTCCCGCACTGTACACCTCTCATAGCTTAAAAATGCTTGCGTTGAAAGTGTTTTCAGTCGCTTTTGCTTTGGCCATTTCCTCCGCTTCCCTCTCAGAGCCGTGGAAAGAAGGAGAGGATGAAATGATTTCTTCAACAGATTACGTCACGGGCTCTATTTGGCCGAAACCTCCGGTCAACAATGTCAGCGAGAAGGTCTACTCGCTTGCTTCTAACGAATTCTCCTTGGATTCAACAGGCGAAACAAGCGATGTTCTCACAGAAGCGCTTAAACGCTACAAGGACTTAGTTTTTCCAGACCCCAATGAAAAACTTAAAGCAGGGTTGCCTCAGATCACCAAACTATCCGTGAAGGTGGAGGAAAAATATGCACCTCAATCTCTGCAATCCGATGAATCCTGTAAGTTGCAACAATTTTCTGTAGCTTAGAAAATAGACGAACAGGAGATGCTGAAGGTCGTGAGAGGTCGTCTTTTCAAAAATATGACAAGTATTATATTATTGCATGATGTTACCATTTGAATGGTTGGATCGATCATTTTAATAGTACATATCAAAGTATTTTCGCGCCAAATTTCGGTTTAAATTCGGCACGCGCTATTTTTAAAAAAAAAAATATAGTCGCTCTTTTGCGGAATCTATGGCCTAAAATTTTTCTTGAAAACATGAATACTGGAAAAAAAATTGGAAACCGCAATTAATTGTCGGGTCACTTGACAGCGTACAGTTACTGCTCTTTTGGTTGAGGGAGGGGGTAGCATGAGGTGTTGGGGTGATGGTGATCTTATTTTTTTATCATTTAAAGAGGGGGGGGGGGAGGAGGGTGAAGTCCTACATTTATTACGAAGATTGTAGTTTATTAGTTTCAACTTGAAATTAGATTAGAAATGGTTGCAGATGTTTGCATATATGTTGGAATGCTTTGTAGCATGCACCAGGCATAAAGCAATATGCAATATTCAAGTCAGTTTCCACAACAAGTTGCATGCAGACTCAAAAAGTCTCATTATTATTATTATTATTATTATAATGTTATTTTACTCTCTCTCCCATTTAAGACACCCTTGTGATTGATGGCCCTACATCATCCCTTACTGCAAAGTCAGTCTGGGGTGTACTGAGAGGTATGTAATGGCTACACCAGTTTATATCCATACCGGGACATGACTTCCTATATATAGATAAACCATTTGAAAGCAATGGGTCACACAACACATCTCCGCAGTTTGGCCAATACCTTACGCATGCGCACAGCCATATCACCCTGGCAGTGGCAGCCATGGACAGCTGTTTTGTCTTTGTTAGAACTCATCAGCATGGCACAGCCACTGGAACCCTGTACGACCCAAAAGCCATTTTTAGGTGCCCTTTACTGCCGAGGCGTGTGCATGCACACCTTTAAGCACCAGCGCTACACTGTTCATGTGGTCATGAGTTGCATGATAATTTACACTTTTCATGGTTTGATACCATATGGAGGTACAGTGTTTAAGTCTAAAGTCAGAGGTGGATCCAGGATTTTTTATGGAGGGTGGCTATGGGTATATGCCTAAGTCTATAAAATTTTTCATTGTTGCAATTAAAAAGAAAACTGTTAAAACCGACGGTCTAAAGGGGGGTCACCCCCCCCCCCCCCCCCCCCCCCTGTAGCCGTCCCTGAAAGTGTTTACTGTTAATCAGTTATCATGCCCTGTACTTTTTATTACAGGAACTAGCTGTCTTAAAGCGGTATTGACCCTGTGAATTTTCGCCTGGCACCCAAAAAACAAGATTCTGGATTCCTTTACAAAATATCCAACCATCACTTTAAAAGTTTCATATGGTAATCAACCCCCTCCCCCTGCCAACTCCTTTGCCCTCCCCCCGTTCAAATTTTTTATGTAGTAGATAAAATATGAGCGGGAGATCTGTATGGGTGTTTACAAATGCCCATTAACAGATCGGACGCAAATATTTTATTGTACTTATGAAATGAAACAATGAGTAGATATCTGTATCAAAAGTTTATTCTACTGTTTAATAATTCATCATCTCAGTTGATTTGTATTGGGGTTTACAGAGGTGTACATGTGACTCAAATATCACCTATTGATTTGTCATAACTTATGAATTATTAATGAATTTTGTAAATGATAATAATAGATTATTTTTTACTTTTAACAGGTCTTGAAACTTTCAGTCAAGTTGTTTACCAAGATCAGACTGGATTTGTGAGACTTTATTCCAATATTACATTAATTAGATAAATCAGATTGTTATTCACATTTCATCTCTTGTAATTTCTTGTATTTATAGTAGCTAATGGCCTTTTATTTTCACAGATTACAAAATTCCATCACTAGTACTTTTTAAATAATAAATTCCTTTTCTCTTCCAATTTTTCTTTATCCATTCTATCTACTGGACCTTGCCACTACCCTCTCCACGTCCTCCCACCCCTCCCCCCATTTAACCCCATGATCTTGAGTAATGTAGACTTGCACACAAGTCGACTGCGAAGCCCCCGAGAGCGCGACTGCACACAAGTCGACTGCGAAGCCCCCGAGAGCGCGACGAAGTCGCGCAAAGCGAGCGACGAAGTCGCGAGTCGACTTGTTTCGTCTGCACGAAATCGAATTTAATTTGCATATTGTTGGCGCGAAAATATTGGTTGGGCTGGTAAAATAAACAGTTCTCAAATGACTGGATAGTCTGAATTCTACAATGAATGGGGATGACCCGACTCGGAACTTTCTGGACCCAATACAACAGCCTTGACTCCTTTCTCGCGAAGAAATGATACCTAATCTTTCATCAGTGAAACCAATGGAAAAATAACGAGGCAAACTGTTTCTACAATACCTCTTTCGCCATGTTTAAAGAAATCCCGGCAGAACAAACGGCGCGATGTGGAATGTGAGACTTTCCTGAACCAATCATTAACACATCTCGACCACTAATGTCAGCTTCAACTACTTTGCGTTGATTTTCTCGAATTTCTTCAAAACCAAGCTTAGTTTATAGCTTCCTCTTCATTCATTTTCCTCGCAGTTCTTCACCTCGTGAACGCGTGAGCAAGCAAAGGATCAAGTTTCCCGGAAAGCGACGTCATGAAACTTAGCGCTCTCTGATTGGACATCAATGCTGCCACACCCCCGACACACCGCCGACCTAAAAACAGGTCGGTAAAATATGGCGCGCTGCAGGCGAGAAAAGTCCGTTCTCCGCCCGACCACCCAAAACGAAAATACCAAAAACGGACTTTGAGAAAGTCTATGAGTAATGTTGTAATTAATTGTGTTATAATAATTTGAAAATTTGATTTCAGTACCTTGCCAATGGCTCAACAATCAATGACTATCCGCGATTTCACCACAGAGGATTTATGATTGACACCTCCAGGCATTTCTTGGAGCCATCTGTCATTCTCAAGTTCATTGTATGTCTTGTGTTATTTGTTCATTTTTTGCTGTGTAATAGGGTTTTTAGCTGGGTAAGCATCTAATGATGACTGGTACCATTATTGTCTGTGTTTAGGAAGCCATGTCTTACAGCAAATTTAATGTACTTCATTGGCATGTAGTGGATGATCAGTCTTTTCCATTTGTCAGTGACAAGTTCCCTGAATTAAGTGGACAGGTTAGTGTTTTTCAATCAATCAATCAATCAATCAATCAACCAACCAATCAATCAATCAATCAACCAACCAATCAATCAATCAATCAATCAACCAATCAATCAATCAATCAACCAATCAATCAATCAACCAATCAATCAATCAATCAAATAACCAATCATTATGAACTAACCAACCACTTAATGAATTACCATAATCAATCAATTAGTCAATCAATCAATCAATTAATCAACCAATCAATCAATCAATCAACCAATCAATCAACCAACCAATCAATCAATCAATCGATCAATCAATCAATCGATCAATCATTTGTTTGTTTATTTCTAGTTTGTCATTAACTTTTAATACATGATTGTTTTCTAGGGTACTTACAACAACAAAACACACATTTATACAAAGGATAATGTCTCTACGATTATTGAATATGGAAGGATGCATGGAATCCGAGTTGTTCCAGAGTTTGACACACCAGTAAGAACTGTAGTAGCATTATATTTGTACGCAGCCGTTCATTGGCTGTCAATAATTATAATAAAACAAAGTCAGTAAAGCGAATTTTGATGGGTCTTTTGAAAGCACATAATGTAGCGCCAATACTTAAAAGTATTGGTATGGATGGATAAAAACGGAGATTTTCGAAAATGCACTCGTAATAAATTAACAGGTAAAAGTGGAGTCTTTTCAAAACGATGACACCGATCTTCATTTCTTTATGTGTGGACGTAATGGGGAAAACGTATTTTTAAAAAAGTATCGTTTTCAATTGAAAACGCGTTAATGTGGACAGGTAAAAACGTCTTCTGTGAAGAGAACAGGAGACTTGACAGACTTGACAGTGTGGACGGGGCCTATAGATGGCAAACTTTGAACTAAAGTGGTTGCTGTCCGTTAGAGCGATTTTCCTTTGACCTTGAAATATTTACGTGAACACAATATGATTGGTTAGCAAAATGAGGTAAATGCGCGCGGCTTTTGGTTAGTTTAGCAAACACCCAAAGCAAATCGAAAGGATTGCGAGCTGATTGCAAGCTAAAAAGTTGTTACTCTCTTCGACGTCACTCGCCTTTTAGCGTTCTGATAGGTCAATCGAACGAGCATCTTTCCATATTAGGAATATTTTTAACAGCTTGTTTTGATCCTTTCAACTACAACAAATCGCGTTAATATTTGTAAAGGTAAACAGGCTGAATTAAATATAACAATATAAGCATATAACACTCAGGAAACCATTTTCCAAGGTCATACGAAAGGTGCAAGGTTGAATAATTGACATGTTTTGTGTTTTAGGGTCATACTAGATCCTGGGGGAGCATAAAAAACCTCTTAACGCCATGTTATTCTGAAGGAAAACCATCGGGGTAAGCAGATGTACGTCCATTACAGAGCAGATTTTTAATGGGGTCAAAATTTGTAGATTGGTGGAGTCCCCCCCCCGGGGGGCACAATGTCACCGTGATTTTGTTGTTTGTACGTACATTTGTCCATACATAAAATGCTCCCTAGTACAACGACTTCTGTAACAACGCAAGGACCACTTGAACAAACAGTAGCAAAATGTGGCTGGATCTTTTTGTAGATCAGGATCATATGAGGACGATATGAAAATGACGGGGGTGCTCGTCGTACCTTTTAAGGGTCAAAATTTGTAGATTGGTACCGCTTAGGGAGCTGAAATCTAAAATGACCATCGTTAGAATTATCGCGGTACTTTACAGGGTATTGAGCCGAAAAAATATAATGACAATATGCCCCTTCTGTTGTTTAAAATTGGTACCCCTTAGGAATAAAAATATATTTGATCCACGCCTATCATACGAGATTCTGGTACCTTTTTGGGTGTTTTTCAAAAACGTCCGACGAACACCCCGTCATTTTTATCTGGTTGTCCCCCTCTCCCCCCCCCCCCCCCCCCCCCCCCCCTGCCCCCTCCCTGGGATATGATCTGAGTGCTATGATTATGTTTCCCTAACAGTTTAGTTATGATCGAAATGTTCAGTATTATTTTTTCTTACATGGCTTTGCAGATCGTATGGCCCAATCAACCCAACTCTGGAGTCCACATTCACCTTTTTGAAGACGTTTTTCTCCGAAGTCGCTGAGAGATTCCCTGATCACTACCTTCACTTGGGAGGAGACGAAGTCAAGGATACTTGTTGGTATGTTAAAACTAAAAAAATCACGTCTCAAATTAACTTGCTATTACCGGCTTACAAAATATGGCGAACAAAGAGAGGATATTCCTCCGGCCAAGAAAGTAAGTGACGCGCAAAACTAATAATTTATTCCAGCCTAAAGCTGGTGTTTGCAACTGAGGTGAACCGGCTTGACGCACCCATGAAGCGAAAACGATCCGGTTATAAATGAAATCGGGCGGATGTAGCCCGATCTTGCCTTTTTCATGCAGCTAGGCAGAAATACAGATGATGTGCGCCTCCAAAATAGGTCTTATCCGTTATAGCACATAGGGATTGTCTGTTGTTATCTGAAAGCCGCGAGCAACCTTATACATAAAGATAGCTTATTTCTTAGCTGATGAGCGCTGTGTTTTTTTTTTGTACTTGTCATGAACTAATACTGCTCGGGAACTAATATTTCAGTCTCCAGCCACACTAATGAAACCGGCCGATATGAAACTGAACTAAACTCGAACTCGAACTCGCAATTGTGAGCTATAATCACTATTTGTCCTTTAACAGGGCAAGTAATCCCAACATTACAGCGTGGATGCAAAAGATGGGATATGGGCAAAACTATTCTTTGCTTGAGCAACATTACGAGCAGAAGTAAGTACAGATCAGGGCCGAGTTGTTTAAAGCCTGATTAGCACTAATCCTGAATTAACTGTCAACAGAACATATGAATTGTCATGGTAATTAATCCTGTATTAGCGCTAATCGTCCTTCGAACAACTCGGCCCTGGCCGCGTTGTTCAAAACACGATTAAGCTAACCCAGGATTAGCGTCAATTTTGAATCCAGTTAAATAACTAATCAGTGAAAGTTGCTCCAAATGTTTTTGCCCTTCAGGCTTGACTTTAACTTTTCTTTACCTTCAGCTAAAAATTAGCTTTTAAAAACAATTTTTAAGTAGAGAAATGAAGTCCTTGGTTAACTTTTAATCCTTGGTTAACGTTAATCGGCTTTTGAACAACCGGGCTGCTTGAGGTCAAACCTTTCACACCCTAGAGTACTTACGTACTTTGATAACCACTCTTTCGTTTCATCAAACTGTTTTCTTTTTTCACAGTCTCCTGCAGATTGTAGGTGGACTTGACAAAAGTTACATTGTCTGGCAAGAAGTTGTTGATCGTAACATTAAAGTCCTACCTGACACTGTGGTGAATATTTGGAAAGGAGGCTGGCCGAAGGAGATGGCAAAAGTGACAAGCATGGGCCTCAAAGCAATTCTGTCGTCCTGTTGGTACCTCAACCATATTCAGTATGGAATTGACTGGTCATCGGTAAAGTAAAATTCCTTTTCAGCAGTTCTTCTCCATAACCGCACAGGGGCGGATGCAGGGGGGCGGATTGGGTGGCTAGGCACCCCACTTTAGACAGTCGGTTTTAACAGTTTTCTTTTTAATTGCAACAAATACTCGGGGGCCAACAATAAAACATTTTATAGACTTAGGCATATACCCGTAGCCACCCCCTATAAAAAAAATCCTGGATCCGCCCCTGCCGCACCTTCGGAGCGGACTTGTTATATATGGGGAGTTACACCTAAATGCCATTTTAATTTTTCGCTACTTGAGATCGATTTGAGATCTTAATTATCTCGTTAACGTTCCAAGCAATTAAAAAATGCCATCATTCATAGGTTTGTATTATGAATCTTTTGTAAATGTATTGTTTTATGGACTACTTGACAACTGTGCTTGTAATGGCTCCGTCAATTCCAAGCCCGCCCATGCCCCCCCCCCCCCCCCCCCCCCCCCCCCCAGGCATTTGTCAGGTGGGGCATTTGCTAAAACAGTTCAGCCCGGGGGTGGGGCATTGTCAAAAGGCAAAGTTATCTTTCGAATTTTAAAAGTCGTACATGCTTCGTTGTTTATTTAAATTTCCTGATTGCCCCCAATATAAAAATATAAAAACTGAGTTGATAAACGTTGTTTGGGACCTGTACTTTTTAAGTGAACCGGAGCAACACACCGAACGCAGTCATGTTCCATTTCGGGCTTGCATTTTTAAAATAAGTTTCACACAATTTTCAAAACAGGTCGGCTTTTATAGTGCCTTTACCTTTCAAGTGCCACAAAGATAATATCACAGCAAATTTTTATGATGTTGACGTCTATTTTCCAGGGGGGGAGGGGAGGGGAGGGGAGGGGGGAGGTGGGGGGGGGATGAGCGGGCTTGGAATTGACGGAGCCATAAATAAGATGTAATTCAAATTATTCAATTAAATTAGGCTGTTTTTCTATTCTCTTTTAGTATTATGCTTGTGACCCAACAGACTTTGATGGTAAGAAATCATTCACTGTCTTTTTATTAAATTCAGTCATTTAGCCTTTCTATTTACATGTGACTAGTTTGTTGGAGGGCTAAGAGTTTGTTAAACATGTTACATGTTTCCTCATAAAAAACTGAATTTTTTTGCGCCTTTCTAATTCGAGTTCTGATATGTTAATTGCAACATTTGTCGTTGGGAAGATTGACTGTCTTCTGTTTTAGCCGTTACGGCACTCATTTGTCCGTTAAAAAAAACTCGCAAAATTTCCCGTTGCTGGACAATTATATTTTAAAAAATATCGCAAAACCGACAGCTCCACCGAACAAACCCCTTGCTCCGAGGCTTTTTCTTCTCAAAAACCAACATTTTCAAATTTCCAATTCAATCAGGAAACAAGAACAACAACTCTTCAAGTAGTGAAGTCGTGCTTTATGAAGCTTTAAGGGTCTTGTAAGTGCCCCTAAGGTACGAGAATTAATTCAATATATGGTTATGATTTGTTTTACATGTACAGTCACTTGTCCGGTCACACTAGGAGATCTGTCACGAACGTTACTACGCTCTACGTCATTTGAAACCTTTAATCAGTCTTTCGCAATCACTCGTGCATGAAAGGTCAACTTCAATTTTTATATTACTTCCTGATTTATCTGTTGCTCGAAAAGAAAGAAAACGAAATCGTTATCGAATAGAACTCTGATCTCGCCAAACCCGGCAATAATGTAAGTTCCTTTTACTTGATATGTTTCGTTTCGTTATTTTCCTTTTTCTTATGTTGTAAATAAATCCAATCATCCATGAGCTTGAAGTTGCTATATCGACTGATATGACGTCACTAACACTTCGCCTCAGGCTATAAACCACTTGAAAAACTGAACTTTTTCACTTTTTGCAGCCCATTTTATAAGTCGTGCGCTTGGCTCAGAGCCAAGCACGGCTAATAATATTCGAGGGTAACAGGTTTGTTAGTCAAAAGACTGTAAATTGTCACCTTCGTTAAACAAAGTCAATTTTACTTTATTTACTAGTAGTAATCATAGATTATAGTGCGTCTCCTTATACCGTAACACCTCGTCTTGACCTACGTAGTACCTCAGTTTCAGCCACTGTTGAAAGGGGCTATGTCATGAGATATGTCAAGCAGGCAAAAACGTCGGACCGACGTCAAACAAATTCACGCTATCGCCGTGGAAAATCCTTTAATTCTGCCGTGCTGTGTACTCCGAAAGGTCTCAGATTTTTCCGACATAAATAGTATAATTGTCTTGATTTCATTTCGGTTTATATTTCTCCGATTCTGAAATGATGCGCCTCAGTACTTGGTGTGATATCCGCAAGGATTTTACCGACTAAATAAATGTAGATATCTCAATGTCTGGAAGCTGCATTCAGCATATGTTTAATCAGTTGAGCATGGACAAAGGTTCTTCTCCGGGGCTGATTGCTGTGAAATCAACCCAAAAGTTGTCATAGTTTTCTCTCTTCTACGGAAGTAGTGTGCTTTCAATGCTGGCACGTAATTTATAATAACACGCGCAAGCGATCAAGCTACATGTAGGTCACGTACGCGAACAGTATTAGCTGCAGTAGTTATTTTGATCTGTTTTGAATGAAGTCCAGAAATTTTTATTGCTCTCTCTCAAGCGAATATTAATCCTTGCAATGAGACAAAGGACGATTCAGTTGAATTTTTAGATGGGCAGGCGTTCGCCTGGCGCGGCCGGCAAGACATACAGCGAATCGCTCCATAGAACATCGCGAAGAAGCGACGTCGGTATTTAGGAGAAAGCTTTCCAAACCAGGCAAAGAACCACAGAAAAATAAAGTTAAAGCATTCAAAACATACCCGAACGGTGCTAGAAGCGAGGAAAATGCAATAACGTCTTGTTTGATTCCAAAGAGACCCAACAACTAACTTGGTCCGAAGAAGAACCTTCGTCCATCTCCACTGTGTACTTTTAGACCCCGGGTTTTAGACATTAGCGACCTTCAGATTGGACTACGAGTACGAGTTTTCAAACCAAATTCCTGTGCCTGATAGTAGTTGAATAAACGCGGTTCCCGGTGCATCCTCGGGCCCGTTACTTTTAACGTAAAACTTATCTTTAACTTATGCACAATAGTAGCTCAAAATTTCGATTAGCCTCGTTATGTTAGAACCATCAGAAGTCAATAAAAATATTCCAGAATCTCATTTCTCATTTTCTCCTAAAATCCTCCACATTTTTCGAATCTCATTTACTGTCATAATTTACCAGAAATATATTGCCATTGATTGAAAAAATGCCATTTCATTTTCTGCTAAATCAATTTTCCAACTATCCCTAAAGTTCACATAATTTGAAAACGTTTATAATAAGGGGCCCTTCGGCTCCACCGGGAACCGCGTTTATTCAACTACTGTGTCAAGAAAACTGGTAAAATATTTAGTTGACAAAATAGATTTCATTTTCGTTTCCAGAATCTGGAGTGGTTTTTGAAAAACTTTTTCAAAAACCAGTTCTGCAAAAAAACTGGAGAAAAAACCAAATCAAAAATGAAAATCAGATTTTCATTTCCAGATTTCAGAAAATATTTGGTTGACAAAATAGATTTCATTTTCGTTTCCAGAATCTGGAGTGGTTTTTGAAAAAGTTTTTCAAAAACCAGTTCTGCAAAAAAAACTGGAGAAAAAACCAAATCAAAAATGAAAATCAGATTTTCATTTCCAGATTGGAAATAAAAAGTTGACAAAATAGATTTCATTTTCGTTTCCAGAATCTGGAGTGGTTTTTGATTTGGTTTTCATTTTCGTTTCCAGAATCTGGAGTGGTTTTTGAAAAAGTTTTCCAGAAAAAAAATCCGCTAAAAAACTGGAGAAAAAACTAAATCAAAAATGAAAATCAGATTTTCATTTCCAGATTGGAAATAAAAAGTTGACAATCAGGAAGGTTACATATTTGATTTTTAAAACTTTTTTATTTTGAAAAAAGTTTTTGAAAAAATAATCCAAACCATCTTCAAAAAAACAAATGGAAAGAAAATGGAAGCCAGTGACCATGAAGATTGCCTCACTTGCTCAGAGGAGGAAGAAAGGAGCGAAAATGAAACCCCCACAACATCTGACAAGGAATTTATTGTCTCTGATTCGGAGATGGAAGAAGCAGAGCAAAATGAAGAACAGGAAGACACAATTGAACTCCTCTTTGAATCATTTGTCAACCTCCAAGAGGAACATAAGATTCTCAAAAATGAACTCCAAAAACAAAGTTGTCTCCTCTGGGAAATCCACCGGGAATTGAAAGAAAGCTGAGCGAAGCGAAGCAAAGCGAAGCGAAGCGGTGTTGTCAAATCCTGAATATGAATGACAAACATTCATATTCTAACGCGTCTCTCAGCCACTTATTTTTTGAGATAAGTTCTGAAATGCATCACATCTTCACATGTTTGTTTATATTTTTTGATTGAGAGAAGATTATCGCATGTTCTTTTGATTTCTTCCAAATAAGATGTCACTGGTTGTCTTTGGAGAATTGAGTTGAAATAATTCATGGTTGCTGTTTCAATCTCTTTCACTTTTTCGTAATTCTCAGAAAGTTGGTCTTCATTCCAGCGATAAGTCTCATAAATCTCGTTAAGACCTAAATTTCTTAAAACATAGCGTTCATTTTGATCAAATCGGTGTTCAACATTCATTTTTAGAGGAAAACATAAAATAATTTAAATGATTGACTTATTTAGCCAAGCTTTTCCACATCACTCAGTGGAACCCAGGAATTGAATTTATCAGGATATCCTTTCCATTTAACCAAGGCTTTCTTTTTCTTCTGGTCGCGGCGAATAATCTTTTCAATGCGAAACACGCTTTGGTTTGTCCTTTGGAGTTCCGCCTCGTAAAATGATCCAGTTATTTTTTCTCCCAACAGATCGACTAACCTATACGTTACAGGATTTGTGTTCAAAACCTCATCGACGACAAATATCTCCTCTGTCCAGTTCGGGGTGAAACCTTTGTCGAATATCTTTCGCTTGTATTTTGAAATTCGGACTTTGTCGCCGACTTTGAATTTTGCTGGGTTGTGTTTAGCATAAATCATGTCGCCGAAAAGATTAGCAAAAACCTTTGTTTCATTTTTCTGTTTGCTCGCCTCTGCGGGTGACATCTTAATGCTTGAATGATAAGTGTTATTATATTGATCCACTAACCTGTCCAGTTTGTTAAAGAAAATTGTATTATTGTTAGCAGAAAACATCCGGAAGAGTTTCTCCTTCATAGTCTTGTTCCAACGTTCAACCACAGATGACTTTTCTTCGTTCTCTGTGGTATATAATTTTATTCCATTCTTATTCAGGAGATCCTTCATAGTTCCATTGAAAAATTCAGTCCCTTTGTCTGTCCAAAGCATCTTCGGTTTTCGTGCCTTCGCAAATATGGATCGGAAAGCATCGGCAACTGTTTGTCCTCGCTTGTCTTTCAGGGGGTGAATCCAACCGAACTTTGAGAAGACATCGATCACCATCAGGAGGTATCTTATTCCTTTGTTCCACTTTGAAAATTTCCCCATCTCGACCAGATCAGCCGCCCAGATGTTGTCAATCCCATATGCAATTACTCTTCTCTTTGGAAATCTTCTCCTTATCGGCTGGTGAAGTTCATTTGCCAGATTTTGAGTCCAGCCTTCACTCAAAATCTTTTCCCGTTTTTTGGGGCCCCAAGTCCAGCGGAGCGGATCGAGGCGAAGCCGAGACCCAGTTTTTGTTTTGCGTTGATTGTGTTTCTTGCCAAAGTATGTCCCCATTGTCTTTCTGCCCAGGGAATAGCATCCAATGCGGCAACCATCTTTCTGTCTGCTTTGTTTTTACATTTGCGTGGATCTGCTTGTTTTGCGCAGATTGAATAATCCACATCATGTTGCATAGCCACTGCATCTGTTTTTCCTGTTGGTTGTTGCCAGATTTCCAGAATCTTTCCAGTATCGTCAAATCTGACTTGCTTTTCCAATGGGTTCCAAGGGCCAGTGAAGTTATGTCCGGGGAGAGTGAATCCTCCTTTCGGTCTGGGAAGTTTTCCTATCAAAGCATGGGCATCGATCCCGCGACCGGATAAGGGATCTAATTTCTTTGAAATGTCACTTGTAAATGTGTCCAATGCTTGATCAAGATATTTATTCACCGCACCTTTAATCTTTTGTTTGGCAAAATCTGATTTAACCGCTTTGGATAATCCAATGCGGCCAAGATTAGTCAATCCTTTCACGCCGCTTTTTAAGGCAATTTCACCGAGTGAATGACTGTCGGCTATATTGAAAAAGCCCCCACCTTGTGAGGGCAGACTTAGTTTCCCGAGTTCCCTTGTTTCACGAATCTAGTTTTTTTTTTACTTTATGAAGCGCAATGGCAGAAAAACATCTTTCTCCCATTTTTTGCAGTCATATATCCGGATGGTTCAACGCAACCAGTGACTCTTTTTTCTTTGACGCAATATGATTCCATTTTCAGTTGAAATATTGTTTTATGAATTTCTCATTTTGCATTGTGTCAGTCAAACTGAAAGGTTGGAGAATATCATAGAAATCTTTTCCCTGCGACCATTGATGCAGGAAATAAAGGCAATAATAACCGCAAAGAACACTGTTTATGTTTTGATACTGACTGCTGTTCCAAATTACAGGTTTGGAACTTTTAAATTCGAGAGGATAGCCCATGCCGAAACTATCAAAATACCACATGAATTTCTCCGATGGGACGCAGCAAACCCAATGAGTCCCCGCATTTTTAAGCGAATCAAGATTGATGATGCATGGGCTGTGTTTTTTGGGCATAGCTTCATCTCTTGCAAATATTCCTTTGAAATTGGGAATCCCCAGATATTCAATCCAATTCAACAGATCAACATTATTCAGGGGTTTAATTACAAATTTAGGTCTCACAGAAGTGCCCCGAGAATTGGGATGCTGTTGAATGGACTTTTCGATCCTAACAGAAGTCCTTTGCCCGTTTTTGATTTTTTTTTCCCCATTCCAACAGGGTTTCCCCAACTTCCAATGAATGGAGGAGGTCTTGCCCAAGGAGTCCCCAATCTTGGAGCTCCTTTTCCAGAGGTCGCTCCGCTCCCTTTTGGTCGTCCAACTCTGGGGGCACCTTTTCCGTTTGGTCTGCCAACTCTTGGCGCTCCTTTTCCAAATAGGTTTTTCACCATGTCAAGAGCCAATGGGATTCCAATGGATGCCAGAATGGTACCAAGTGCTCCTCCAGATTGTTTGGCAGATGGTTTCATCACAACTTGTCCTCCTGATTGCAGGGCAGTTAAAATATCTTGTTTCTGTTTATTTGTCAACAAATTTTTATTGTCAATCAGTTTCTGAATTTTATCTTGGGGAATGAGAAATCCACCTACTTGACCTTTTCCACTAATTGCTTTCACAACTTGACTCGCTCCTTCACTTGCCAGTCCAGCCAATGCTGACAATCCAAGTGTTTTTCCTAGGGTTGGTGCTAATGTTTTAACCAAAGGAACAACAGCAGAAAATAGACTTCCACCTTGTTTCATCACTTTTCTGATTTGAGCTTTTGTTATCTTCACTTCAACTCCTTTTCCCAACGATGCAGCTTTGGAAATTTTATTTATTTGAGTGGTTGTCAGCATCAGCTCATCGCTTCCACTTGTTTGATTTCGTCCCAATCTCAGGGTGATAGGCATGTTTGTTCTGAATGCTCTTCCAAGTTTTTGTTTTTGCCCTTCAGACAAATTTACTTTGAATGGGTGATATGTTGTCATTTTTAATGATAACATATGTTTTTCTAAGCTATAACTAATTCATTTCCAACTTTATCAATCTTAGCTGTTTCCTCATAAAGAACGACTGCATGCACATTGAAGGCTGCAGCTGCATTGGCATTCAGCGTATATCGAAATATCAACTGCTTGGGATCTCGTGTTGGTTTTTCAGCTTGGTAAGACAAGTCGAAATAAACGAGACCATAGAGTGATTGATAGTTTGCCAAATTCAACTGCGTCCCAGTGTTGAAGTCATTTTTCCTCATTGCATAAGCCATGACATCATTGAAGATTCTGACTTTCGATTCCGTGTCGTAATCAGTTTCAGGGTAAAACACTCCATTTCCATACTCCAATCTGCAGGTTGACAAGGATGAGTTTGCATTTGCTGCATTCAGCTTGAAAGTGTCAAAGAGATATGGGTTATCTTCTGCATGGTCATCATTGGGTGGAGCTGCTCTTTTCAGCCAGACAAAAATATGCCTCACATTATCAATGCTCGCTGAAATCTGGAAGAATCCTGATGATTGTGTAGGAGGTGATTGATCATATATCTCCCTCAGATATTTCCATTGTGATTCTTTCAGGAATGAACTGATAAATTTGTCATAAAGAGAATCTTTTGGTGTCAATCTCGGCACCCAAAGCAAAAATCGATTCACCACAACTCTTCCAGGATCTGTACCATTTGCCATATGAATTAATTCATCATCCTGTTGAAGATTAATTTCGAATTGCAGCTGCATTGGGACCAACATCCTATCTTCCAGTTCTTCGAAAAAGGAGAAACGATTCAGGGGGATAATTGCATTAACATCTTTTGCCCCTCCAGTTCCATTGTCTCGAACTGCCTGAGTTTGTATTCTTCTCGCTTCAAATCCTGTGTTATTCGCAGCTGTTGTTGCATTCACATCCAAATACCAGAAACTGTTCTTTGCGACTGATCTGCTGAAGTCATCTGAGTATTCCAATAGATTTTTAACAAAAGTAACTTTATGCAGATTGTCAGGTTCGTAAACAATCTTCCCTGCAGATCTGATTGTCATGTGTTTTATCAGGGAATGTGAGCCATTTATGACTGTTATCCTATCAGCAGCAGCATATCCAGCACCATCTGCTAATTTCTGGAGTTGAAATTGCACTTCAAAATAAGCGTTATGCCAGTCATAAAACGCTGATCTGTCGTTGATGGTGAATTTATAACCATTTTTTGCTTGATGTTGCCCATTTGCTGGGGCTCTGATAACATCATCCAACTGGAATCTTACTAATTCATTTCTTTGGAGATATTCATTCGATCGAAAAGCCATTTTGATAGATTATTTTAAATTCCTTGGCCACTGATCAGTCTATTCAGGATGTCAGTTGCACTTTCTCCAGAAGTTGAAGCAGGGTGAGATTGTGGTTTTCGTCCTCGTTTCACATTTGTTGATGGTTTTTTTCCAATCTTCATGTTTCCCAGTTTTTTCATGATCAAATCACCTGATTTTTCAACTGCTGCTTTGCCAAGTTTTTCTCCAGCGTGAGAAATTCCTGCGTCCAAAGCTTTTTTCGCAAATGGTTTCGCAACTTTCTTGAGAATTCCTTTCATGGCTGGTCCTGCCATCTTTTTCAGTGGCTTGAAGATGGAATCAAAAATGATTCCTGTTCCTTTGTGCTTATAAACAAACTTCCCCAGTTTGGGGTGATAATAACGAGAAAATTCATATGCTTTCATTTTATAGTCTTTTTTTTAATATCAACGAGAATGCTGTGTCTGCTCTATTCAAGTTGACAATTCTTCTTTTCCCGTCTGTGATATAGATTCGAATTGAGCTGATCGTGTTTTTATTCACAGGGCAGAATGCTATTTTTATGGGTTCACGCTCAAAACTGTATGATGCCTGCAGAACAGATGTGGAAAAGGAATAGATGATGTCAGTCTCTTCCCCATCCACAAGTGAATTATTTGTCAGATCACAATGAATGTTCAACATATCAGTATCTTGACTGAGATTTGGAACTTTTGGGCCAATATTAACTTTCTCTTTCAGAATCTTTTTATCAAACCCTACAAGCTCCCCGAAATTCGATTGGGTGAAATCCAGTTGATAATTTTCTTGAAGTGTTATTGTCACTCTGAAAGTTTCATTGCTGAAAGCCAGATTGATTGGAAAAACATCTTTTTTTCCAGATTCTTTCACCACTGTTGTTTTTTGAATGAAATCATTCATCCCAGAATACCCCCAAACCCCAGCAGGAAACGCAATATCGGAAAATGTTTTTCCACCATCAGAGGAAAACCTGATCAGTTGATTTCCATATTGTGGATTGATGTTATACCACGTAAAACTCATATTGATGATTCGTTTCAACCCAACAACATATTGTTCATTTGGATCAAGAATAATTGGACGATTAAATTTTGTTGTGAAATCTGCAGGTTTGTTTTGTCTGTTCTTAACGGCGTAAGATAACAGGACGATTTCTCTTTCCATTTTATGTTTTGAAATAGTTTTTGAACAGCTTTTCATGCTGGGATTTGTTGATAACTGACTCTTTCAGGAGAAGATCAAGAATGCCCACTCCAGTGTTTCTAATTGCCAGATTTGTGTTCCCAGCATTGATGGAGCCAATGATGACCTCAAGTTTCTTGAGAAGTTCTTTGGGATTGGAGAACAAGCGGATGGCTCCACCTTTTTTTCTTCTTTTCAACCCAGAACCCTGAAATGTTTTTGTTTTCTTTGTGTAATGTTTTATGTAATCATTCAGAACTTTGAAGGAAAAGTCTATTTTGCTATGTTCCCTTCTCATTGTCTGTTCAGCTATTTCTTTGTTTTTGAATTTTTTCGTCCAAGCAGCTTTATATCCTTTCAGCTGGTTTCTTCTATGTTTTGCATCAGCAAGAATGTTTTGCTCAAGATAATTTTGTTTCTGTTTTGCTGTGATATCTGGGTCTGCAAGCATCCAATCCACTGTGTTATAAGTATCAATCTCCAATTCAGCCAAATATTTATCTGCAACCTCTTTGCGTTCTTTCTTTTCCTTTGTTTTTTTGTCTGCTTCCTTTTTCTTTTCTTGTTCTTCATCCTCAGGCTCCAGAGAGTAATCAGGAATTTCATCTTCATATGGAGGTGGATCACCTCCAAACTCTTCCCTCAATTCTCCCAAAAAAGTTTGTTTTTCAGCTTGCGGCGCAACAACCTCATCATCCAACACGAGAATTTAGTTTTATCGACTGAGTCGATAAGGTAAATTGACCACCGTAAAAAGATTCAAATAGCTGACGTTTCGAGCGCTAGCCCTTCGTCGGAGCGAATCAAGGAATTGTGGGTAGTGTGTGGTTTTATATAGTAAGCGGTGGAGCTACGCTATTGGTGGAAGTTTGGTGACGTGAAAAACAAATGTAGATTAGTTGAATGAAAAGCGTTCGTTGATTCCGTGGGGTTTGAGAGTGCCGATTTGAAAGATGATTTTTTGTTCTAGGTTTTTACGGCTTTCTGTGTTACCCTGGTGTAGGGAAAGGCCGCAGATTGTCATGTGTTGTTTAGAATGGTTAGTAAGATTAAAATGGCGCGCGACTGGTTTGGATGCGTCTTTGTCATTTTTTTCAACGTCTCGGAGATGTTCACGAAAACGGTCGCCCAGTCTCCTCCCTGTTTCGCCAATGTATATCTTTTTGCAAAAAGTACATGTTATGCAGTAGATAACATTTACGGAGGTGCATGTAAAACGATCAGTGATTTTAATAGATCGTTTGGGTCCTGTTATTTTGTCCGCGTTGTGAATGAAAGGACAAGTGTTACATCGTGTGCGTGTGCATTTGAAAGTTCCCGGTACATCGTCAGATTTCAGTGCGCTCGTAACTAGAAAGTTGCCTATGTTTTTGTCACGTTTGAATGAAATTAGTGGGGGTTGTGAAAAAATTCTGCCAGTTTCGGGGTCGTTTTGGAGTAATTTGAAATTTTTTAAAATGATGCTTTTGACTGTGTTGTTGTGTGGGTGGAAAGTGAGGGTGAATGGAATTCTCTCGTTCTCTTCCATCTGTGGCATTTGTAGTGCTGATTGTCTGTCGATCTGTTGTGCACGTTGTTGGCCCGTATTAACAATAGAGTCAGGGTACCCACGTTTCTTGAAAAACTGGCACATTTCTTCTGATTTGTTGGAAAAATCAGAGTCATCACTACATAGACGTCGAAGTCTGAGAAATTGAGAATACGGAATGGCGTTTTTAACGTGCGATGGATGTGAGGATGAATGTAACAGATAACTGTGGGAATCTGTAGGTTTGTAGTGCACACTTGTGGATAAACTGTTACCGTTGATTGAAATATTAATGTCAAGAAAAGCGACTGAGGTTTCGGAAATTTCCCAGGTATATTTTAGAGCTGGATGAAAAGTATTGACAGAAGTTATGAATTGATTAAGTTCCTCTTTACTGGAAGAGGTAGCGCCAATGCAATCATCGATGTAGCGGCCGTAGAGTTCGGGTTTGGTTCCGTGGTACTGATTAAAAAATTTGTCTTCGATGTGGCCTACAAAAAGGTTAGCGTAGCTTGGTCCCATTTTGGTGCCCATGGCGACTCCATTTACTTGTTTGTAGTAGTTTTGGGAAAATGAAAAACAGTTAAGTGTCAAAACTAATTCGGCCAAGCGGAGCAGTGTTTCTGAGCTTGGGTTTTGAATGGAGCGCTGGTCGAAAAAATATTTTAGTGCTTGAAGTCCTTCGTCATTGGGGATGACGGACAATCAGCACTACAAATGCCACAGATGGAAGAGAACGAGAGAATTCCATTCACCCTCACTTTCCACCCACACAACAACACAGTCAAAAGCATCATTTTAAAAAATTTCAAATTACTCCAAAACGACCCCGAAACTGGCAGAATTTTTTCACAACCCCCACTAATTTCATTCAAACGTGACAAAAACATAGGCAACTTTCTAGTTACGAGCGCACTGAAATCTGACGATGTACCGGGAACTTTCAAATGCACACGCACACGATGTAACACTTGTCCTTTCATTCACAACGCGGACAAAATAACAGGACCCAAACGATCTATTAAAATCACTGATCGTTTTACATGCACCTCCGTAAATGTTATCTACTGCATAACATGTACTTTTTGCAAAAAGATATACATTGGCGAAACAGGGAGGAGACTGGGCGACCGTTTTCGTGAACATCTCCGAGACGTTGAAAAAAATGACAAAGACGCATCCAAACCAGTCGCGCGCCATTTTAATCTTACTAACCATTCTAAACAACACATGACAATCTGCGGCCTTTCCCTACACCAGGGTAACACAGAAAGCCGTAAAAACCTAGAACAAAAAATCATCTTTCAAATCGGCACTCTCAAACCCCACGGAATCAACGAACGCTTTTCATTCAACTAATCTACATTTGTTTTTCACGTCACCAAACTTCCACCAATAGCGTAGCTCCACCGCTTACTATATAAAACCACACACTACCCACAATTCCTTGATTCGCTCCGACGAAGGGCTAGCGCTCGAAACGTCAGCTATTTGAATCTTTTTACGGTGGTCAATTTACCTTATCGACTCAGTCGATAAAACTAAATTCTCGTGTTTCATCCCCCCACCGACGCAGCACCACAGTTTCTCTAGAAACTAACCCCATTCATCATCCAACAAACTGCCAACATCCATCTCTTCAAATGGATCAACTTCTGGATAATAATCTATGCCTGGATCGACTTTTGAGGTTGTTGGCTTTCTCCTCCGAACTGGTAAAGCTGGTTGTCTCAAATTCGACGCAACAACCTCATCTAGTTTTGCTGTTATGGGACGGAACATTTTTGCCAGTCCAGTTTGGCTTGTTTCTTCACCCAACTTTTTCTGGGTGATGACATCGTGAACAAAGTTGATTTTTTTTCCCAAAGCAGATTTGCTTTTGGCCATTTCATTCCATTTCAATAAACTCATTTTAAGTCCACAAACATGAATTTGGATGAAGAACATGATGTTGAACAAGATGTTCATCTGAATTTGTCTTCTGGGAAATAAAATGAAGATTCCAAATTATGATTACCATGACCCAATCACAAACTTTCGACAGCTGCATCCTTTTATGCCGGATCGAACTTTCAGAATGTTGATCTGTGGTCCTTCAGGATCTGGAAAAACAAACGTTCTCCTGGATATGATTTTGAGATTGCTTTTCTACGATAAGATCTTCCTCTATGCGAAAAATCTTGACCAAGCCAAATATCAACATCTGCTGAAAACATTTCGCCCAATCAGCAAAGAAGCTGGATATAACATCGTGGAAGCATCCCAGGATGAAATCATCCCAGTTTCGGAATTATCTGGGGAGAATCAAAAACTGGTTGTTTTTGACGATTTTGTTTGCGAAAAGAATCAAAAGCCATTGGTTGACTATTTCATCCAAGGCCGGCACAAGAATTGTTCTGTGATTTATCTTTCACAAAGTTATTTCCAAACACCAAAAGATATCCGCTTGAATTGTTCTCATCTTTGCATTTTTGAATTTCCAAGCAACAAAGAAATTACTGCGATCTGCAGGGAAAACAACATCAAGAAAGAAGATTATCTGAAAGCCACGCGTGATCCGTTTTCTTTCCTCTATGTGGATAAACCAAGGAAATTCATTGCTAAAAACTTTGATGAAAGACTTTAAAATGAGCTACTCAAATGGATTGCTTTCTGAAACAACAAGCACTTCTCGAGGGGGTCGAGATGGAAGAGATGGATTGCCAGGAGTTGGTTTTAAACTGACATCCACAGGGGATTATGACATGTCAAACAGAAAACTGGTCAATGTCGCTGAAGGAACAGCAAATGGTGATGCAGTTACAAAACATCAAGTTGACTCGTTGAAAAGCAGTGTGGAAACCAAACTAATTCAACTGAGAGCAGATTCTTTGCAGGTTGATGGTTCTTCCCATATGACTGGAGATCTGGACCTCAGGGGAAAGAAACTGATTCTTCCCGGTGAAATTGACATGGATCGAAAGTTGATCACAAATCTGGATACTGATGAATCAAATGATCTTTCTGCGGTGAACATGGTGACGCTGAAAAAATATCACCCAAATGCTCCAGCACCAACGCATGAAGTGACGAAAGATATTGACTTGAAACATCGTTATAACGTGATCAACTCAAAGCAACAAACTTTTGATTATCTTACCGTGCACTATAACAATCTGTTGTCTTATAATGACGGAAATAATATCTTTCTCAGTCGGAAAGAAACATTCCCAATGGAAACAAGTTTGGATATGGGAAACCAATTTGTTTATAACGTGAAAGATCCTGTTAACATTGACCAAGCAGTCAATAAAAAATATGTCGATCAACATGTCACACAACTTACCACATCAATTAGGTTTGTGGCCTCAGATACTCTTTCTCTTTCCGGAGGAACAATGACTGGGGAATTGGATATGGGAGGAGAAAAACTTGTTGGTCTTCCCGATCCAAAAACATCCAATGAAGCAACATCAAAACAATATGTCGATACACAGTTAAATAACAAGACAGTAGCTCTGGCAGAGGAACTGATCAAAACAGAAGCTGACCTTAAAAAATATGTCAATGAATCGCATATATCTTCAACCTCCCACTTGAAGGATGAATTCCGGTATTTGATGGAGGATGTGGGTGAATCCAGAGCTGAACATAATATAACAGTGACTGGTTTGTCTGATTTTACAAGTTCACCCCATCAGATCAATAAAAAAGCGTATGATTTGAAAATAACAAAAGATGTTTTCAATGAATACTCTGGGAGACTTGGTTTCCATATGTTGAAGCTTCCAGAAGGAGAATATACGATTTGCATTGAATTCTTCCCCGCTTCCATGACGGGTGTGAGCGTTGACGTGGTTTCGACCAGCCTGAATATCAATCAACAATCAACAAAAAAATTATCGAATTATTCAAGATCAATCATTCACATGCATAAATGGCAGATTTCTCCACCGGAGTTCATCTATTTGGATCTGAAATGGCAAGGAACACCATCATCAGCTGTTCAAGGCCCAGCAAATCTGATTATTTATGGCGTCAAAGGTTCTCAATCAGATGTGCCAAGTTCTGTTTATGATGCTCCTTTCGTTTTTGAGAGTGGGAAGATGGTCATGGAAACTGATTTAGATATGAATGATCATCAAATTCTCAATTCAAATCTTGACAATAACTTTATGCTGATTGTAAGATATAGAAGATCATCAGGAGACGCCATAAATGTACTTTTCGATAATTTTTTCACTGATATAGTCATCCCCATCCGATGCAAATTAATCACAGTGTTTACTCAAATTTTATCAAAAACAGCTTCTTTTCCACAACTAACTTTATATCTCCCAGATAAAAAATCACAAAGTGGAACTCGTTTTAGCAGTGATAATAGAATTCAAACATTCACGTTTTCAAATGTTGTTTACAAAGCAGGAGAGTTATTTTCAGCAAGAATAGATGATCGATCAACGAATATCGGGGCTGCCCAAATCACATTTCTTTTTGAAAAAGCCTAAAAAATGAAAGAAGACATTTTTAGTTTCAACCACATCTCCCCTGACATAACAGAAGAAAAACTGGAAGAAATCAAACAACTCTATCGCTTTTATCACAAAAGATTTTGGTGTTTGAAAAGAGCTCACAAACATTTCAAAAAGATGAATTTGTTTGTGAATTTGACATCTTCCGCTCTTGTTGCGATTGGCGCGATTGCTGGAGGAGTGACAATGAATCCTGTGATTTTGGGAGTGATTTCAGGTGCAGGACTGATCATTAAAACAGGGAATGAAATGAAGAATTATGCAAACAAAATTGAAATGACAAAGTTCGCGTTCACAACTTACGAGAAAACATTGACTGATTTGCGTTTTGCTTTGAGAAGTGGAAAATTTGATCGAAATGAATTTCTTCCAGCAATGATAGCAGTTGATGGGATTGTGATTGATTTGGGATTGGATTTGGAGAAGTTTGAGAGAAAATATGAAAAACGATTTGTTTGATTTTTCATTTCTGGGAAATGAAAAACTCAGTTCTTGATAAACAAAACTCGTATCCAATTTCCCTCCTCCCAAAACTGACCTCGAGCTCGGAACCTCCATTGTCCTTCTGGGAGATAATAATTGAAATCTTCTTCGCTGGGAAAAGATCCATAACAACGTTCATGAAAAAACTGAGCAAAATCCTCATAGTTTTTCACAACTCCATAGTCAAATGAATCTAGGTTGAAGATTACTTGTTTGTCATTTTCTCCAGCCAGTCTATCCACACTGCTATCTTCCCATGGAGTGAATTCATTGAAGGTGTCTAATATGCGCTTCCAAATTTCAAGGCGCTTTTTTACCCAAAGTTGTTCTTCTATAGCCTGTTTTTTATCCTCTTCTTCCTCTATTCTAGCGATATTTTCATCTATTTCCTTTTCTCGTCTTTTGATATATTTCTTTCGTTCCTTGGATGAGAGATTGTCCCAATCAACTTCCTCCTCTACAGGAGAAGGAATTTGATCTTGTAGTTGAGGGATAGGTGGTTTTAGTTTTCGTGGTTGGGGGATGGGCGGAATTCGTGGATGAGGGATAGGTGGAATTTTTTGTCTTCGTGGTTGAGGGATGGGTGGTTGTGGTTTTGGTTTTTCTTCTTTCTCTGGTTCCGTTTTTGGGACGATGTCAACTGGTTTTGTTTCCTCTGGGATGTCAATCTCCATCTCATCCCCAAATTCTTTTTTCATCAGCTTTTTGAGCTGGAACCAGATCCAATCCCATCTAGGATCTGAGAGGGGGATCGCTGGATTTTGTGAATGTTGGATATTCAAGAACTCACCGTAATAATATTCGAAAGAAGTGAGATGAACCCATCTTTTCACGCGTTTGGGTTTAGGTGGAGTGATAGGTTTTAGTGGAATGCCAGTTTTCACTACTTCCAGATTTCTTCCATCTTTGAGGTGGAATGTTGTTTTTCCTGCTTTCAAACAACGACAGATATATTGTCTGGTCAATTCCATATAGGGAGAAAGAGCTGACATAGAATCCACTGAAGCCACTTTCTCTCCAGTTTCCATATCAATCAGGTTCCACATTTTAATGGAAACAAAAAAAAGAAATAAAAAGTTGTCAATCAGGAGATATACAGGTGGTTTGGAAGAAAAGTTTTATTTGAAATGAAAAAAGTTTTTTTTATTTTTGTTTTTCATTTCAAAAAAAGTTTTCTCCAGAATCACCTGTATACCTCCTGATTGACAACTTTGGAAAATGAAATGAATTTTTTATCCCAGATTTTGAGATAAAAAAATGAAATGAAATAAAAAGTTGTCAATCAGGAGATATACAGGTGGTTTGGAAGAAAAGTTTTATTTGAAATGAAAAAAGTTTTTTTATTTTTGTTTTTCATTTCAAAAAAAGTTTTCTCCAGAATCACCTGTATACCTCCTGATTGACAACTTTTCATTTCGATTTGGAAAAATGATTTCACATCTGAGATGTCAAATCAAACTTCATCTTCATCCTCATTTTTATCTTCATAATCATCAAAAGCTGAGGCAGTTTGAACCATTTCCTCCACAAGAACTTCATCCACAATTGCTGTGATAGATTTAACATTTCCGCAGAAAAGATGTTTGATGGAAAAGACAACTTGCCCAAAAAGTGGCATGCCAATGAGTTCTTTTTGTTTCAGAATGGGTTTTTTCTTCTTCCCATCAACCAACTCCCAAAAACGACAAGAGAAATCTGTTTTGGGGATTTTGGAGGGATAAATCTTTGCAAAGATCTTTTCCTGTTCAGATTTATCAACTTTCAAAAGAGTGAAATCTTCAGCATGAAACTTAGCAAAAGATGGAGAAAGTTTTTTCACTTCCGGTTGTTTTTTCATTGCAGCTGAGCGAAGATGATTTTCCAGTTTACGGAAAAAGGGGATGTTTTCTTCAGGGAGATTGATACCCAGTGAAAAAGAATCTCCTTCATGAGCAAAGATTTTAAACTTTGTTTGGAGTTTCAGTTGAAGTTTTTTGTCATTGAGAGAACACGGGAGAAGACAATATGAAATCTTTCCAGAGGTTCGTTTTTGAGGTTCTTGGAGAGTGATATCGGGAATGGAAACTTTTTCGGGATTCATTTTCTTGGTGGAGATAAAAAAATCATTTTATTTCCAAATCCATTTCTCCAAACTGTCTGTCTTTTTCAGTTTTGACTGGAAGAAAACCATTTACCTTGTCAACGGCTTTCTGAATCTTGGTTTCAATTTCAGCCCAATGCATCCATGCGATTTCTTCATCCGTCAACCCACTTGTTGCTTTGTAAAATTTGGGATCAATCAAAGTTGCATGATTTCTTATTTCAGCCAGTGCAATTTTGATTTCCTCCAGAGAAAAGAAATCTTGCCCCTCGATTGAAAAAAGTTTTTCTTTGTTCATTTTTTATCCAATGAATAAAAAATTCAAAATGTGGCTTGACAAGTTTGGTCAACGAATTTGTTTATCGCAGACTTTTTATCTGAGTCCATTTTTGGTATTCCTTTTCTTGAGCGAAAATGAAGAACTTTTTCAACCATAGCTTTCTCTTTCATCAAATCGAGAAATTCTTCCAGTCTGGGAGATTTCCAAGTGACATCGTGAGATTTCTCAGTTGAATCCAAAAAATGAGTTTTTTTCTTGCAGAGTTGATTGAAAAAAACTGTGCGGGATAATCCAAATCGTTCCTGAATTTCCTCTGCGGTGAAAAAATCTTCTCCATCAATCTGGATAAATGGTGATTCTTCTTCCTCCCGAATCCAAAAAGTTTTTTTATCCGCTCTTCTGAAATACTTGGTGTTGTCTGATTTGAGAACTCGTAAAATCGTTTTTGAGGGAAGACCAGTTTGTTCCTGGGCTTCTTTGAATGTGAAAAAAGTTTGCTTTTCTTTTCCTTCTTCTTGGATTGAAAACTTCATTTTAAATAGGGAAAAAATATTTTTACCCCATTTAAAATGGCAACTTTGAATGCATTGAAATCATTTGCGAGATCATCCGGATTGAAAGGTTGGTCTAGATTGAGGAGAGATGATTTAACAAACTTTTTAGTTGAAAATCTATGGACTGGAGGTGGGAAAAACGATCAACCAAAAATGAACAAAGCAGCTCGTTTGAAAATTTGGAAACACAGAAAAGCCAACCCCCTGGATGTTGAAAATAAAAAAATTGATGTCCCAGTGTTGATTCCGGAAAGAAGAAAAGTTCCTCCCAAAAGAATTCAGTCAGTCATTCAAAAACAAACAGAAACGATTTCAGATTGGTTGAATTGGCTGAAAAATGTAGATGATGTAGAAATTAGGAGAAGAACAAATCCTGCAGTTGAAAGATTGAAAAAACAAACCAAGGAATTGTGGAAACAAAGGTTGGTCGTGGAAGAAGGAAAATCTGCTTTGAGAGGATTTGCCAGACAACTGATCATTCAAGGAGATGATTCCCCAACTCCACAAGATTTTCTCCGGAAAGTGAAGAGTGAAGTTGTTGAGTTAATCAAACAAAATCGACAAACCAAAGTGAAATGTGTTTTGGCCTCTCTATTGGTGAAACCTGATTTGAGTGACGATGGCATGATTGAAGAAACACCATTCTCCCATTCCCGCATGAAAAGAAATCTGGAAGGAAATGATGCAGGTGAGTTGTTTGATGAAATGAGCAGAGAAATGTTGATGAACCTGGAAAACTTTAACCAAAGAGGATCAAACTGGGCGTTTGAAAAAGTGATCAGATTAGAACTTCATCTCATTCGGTGGAAACCATTGGGTGGTTCTTCATGGATTTCTCTCCCAAAAGACGTGGCAAACAAAAACGCTGTGGTGAACATGAAAAACAAAGATGAAATGTGTTTCAAATGGTGCATGACAAGGGCAATAAACTGGGTGGTGCAGAATCCTGAAAGAATCACACCTTTGTTGAGAAAACAAGCTGAAAAACTTGATTGGAGTGGAATTGCATTTCCAACAACTTTAGCAGATATTGGGAAATTTGAAAAACGAAACGATATTTCTGTGAATGTATTTGGATGGGACAAAAAACTTTTCACCCTAAGAGCGACGGATGAAGAAAAAGAAAAACATGTGGATTTGCTGCTGTTGAAAAAGGAATTCAAAACTCATTTCTGCATTATTAAAAACTTTTTCCAGAACAAAACGAAAAAGATTCTTCTGCAAAAGATGCATCAATTCATTCCCCAGTGAAGAAAGCTTGAAAAAACACAAACTCAACTGCGTTGAATTTGAAGCAGTGAATATTGTTATGCCTGAAGGAACATGTTCTTTCCAAAACTTCTCAAAGATGATTCATGTTCCAGTTGTTGGTTATGCTGATTTTGAATCGATTTTGAAACCCATGAAAGATGCAGGGAAAATGAAACAAACGCAGAAAGTGCAAGAACATCTTCCCTGTGGATTCGCTTTTCATCTCGTTTCTCCTTTTCTGAAAATGGAACCTGTCTTGCAAAGAGCAGGAAATGAAAACGAATCAGCTGAACTTCCCAAAGAATTTGTGAGAAAACTCATTGAGGAAGTGAAAACTGCTCAACTGAAATTGAAACCAAAACCTATGGATCCACTCACTCCAGAAGAATGGCAGATTTACAATCAGACATCATGTTGTTGGTTATGTCGAGGTGAATTTGAAAAAGAGGGAGAAAAGATGAAAGTGCGAGATCACTGCCATTTCACAGGGAAATTCAGGGGAGCTGCTCATCGCTCTTGCAATCGGATGTTTCAGAAACCAAAATTCACTCCCGTGTTTTTCCACAATCTGGCAAACTATGACTCACATCTTTTCGTGCGGGCTTTAGGTACATTGGATGAAATTCTGGATATTCAATGCATCCCCAATAATGAAGAGAAATATATCTCTTTCTCCCTGAAGTTTGAGTTGAAAAAAGAGAAAACTCGGGATGGAAAAGAAATCGTTGTGAAACATGAAATTCGGTTTTTGGATTCATATAAATTCATGGCTTCTTCCCTGGGAAACTTGATTGGAAATCTTCCCAAATCAGATTTGACAGAAACTGCTAGGTTTTTCCAGGGAGAAAAGTTTGACTTGATGACAAGAAAAGGAGTTTATCCCTATGAGTTTATGGATTCATTTGAAAAGTTTACAGAAACACTTCCAGAAAAAGAAGCGTTTTTCTCCAGATTGAATGACTCGGGGATTGGGGATGAAGATTTTGAGCATGCAAAACATGTCTGGGGGAAATGGAACATGAAAAACATGGGAGAATTCCACGATCTCTATCTGAAAACAGATGTTTTATTGTTAGCAGATGTTGTTGAAAGTTTCAGAAAACTTTGTGAAGAAAACTATGGATTGGATCCTGCCCAGTTTTTCACAACCCCTGGAATGGCGTGGAATGCTATGTTGAAAATGTCAGGAGTTTCATTGCAACTGTTGAATGATGTGGATATGTTGTTGATGGTTGAAAGAGGAATGAGAGGTGGAAATTCAAATGCATTCAAGCGATATGGAAAGGCAAATAATAAATTCATGAAAGATTTTGATGAAACATTACCTGCAAAGTTTTTGGTTTATCTGGATGCAAATAACCTTTATGGATGGGCAATGTCAAAACCTCCTCCAGTTGGGAAATTCAAATGGATGGATGATCCGTCGAAATGGAAGGCATTTGTTGATGGAGAAGATGTGGGATGTATTTTGGAAGTTGATTTGGAATATCCAGATGAACTGCATGACAACCATAATGATTTCCCGCTTGCTCCAGAAAGTTTAAAACTGGATGGTGTGTGGAAGTTGACTCAAAATCTGAGAGACAAAGAAAGAATGGTTCTGCATGGAGAAAATCTGAAACTCTTTCTTTCCCTGGGAATGAAACTGAAAAAGATTTGGAGAGGAATTTCATTTCAGGAAGCTGCTTTCATGAAATCATATATTGAAACAAACACAAAACTGAGAATGAATGCAAAAAATGCATTTGAAAAAGATTTCTTCAAGCTGATGAATAATTCAGTGTTTGGGAAGACAATGGAGAATGTGCGA
Organism: Dendrophyllia cribrosa; assembly: GCA_024195265.1. Classification (NCBI taxonomy): domain Eukaryota; kingdom Metazoa; phylum Cnidaria; class Anthozoa; order Scleractinia; family Dendrophylliidae; genus Dendrophyllia; species Dendrophyllia cribrosa. The sequence continues at coordinate 17,202,992 of JAJLRJ010000002.1, read as the reverse complement.
AAAAGAGTTTCCATTGAACTGGTGAAAGATGTTGAAAGAGCTGAAAAGTTGATCAATAAACCAAACTTTGCTGATGTACAGATTTTCGATGAATTTTTGATTGCAATCAAGATGAGAAAAACACAGATTTGCATGAATAAACCAGTTTATGTGGGAATGTCAATTCTGGATCTCTCCAAAACCCTGATGTATGACTTTCATTATAGATATGCAAAGAAAAAATGGAAAGATCTCCAAGTTCTTTACACAGATACAGATTCTTTGGTCTATGAAATTGAAACAGAAGATTTCTATGCAGATATTGCAGATGATGTGAAAGAGCGTTTTGACACAAATGACTTTTCCAGAGATCATCCTGCAGTGATGAATGGATTGCCTATTGTGAAAGAAAACAAGAAAAAGATTGGGTTGATGAAAGATGAATGTGCTGGAAAAACCATGATAGAATTTGTTGCGCTGAGACCAAAACTTTATGCTTTCCTGTTAAATGAAGGAAAAGAAGAAAAGAAAGCAAAAGGCGTGAAAAAATGTGTGATTAAAAACCAATTACGATTTGACAACTTTATGAAATGTTTGAAAGGAGAAGGAAAAATACTCAGGAAGCAGAATGTGATTCGCAGCAGAGAACATCATCTTTTCACAGAAAGAATGGAGAAGATTGCGTTATCTTCCAATGATGACAAACGAGTGATTTTGAAAAATGGAATAGATACATTTGCAAGAGGACATTGGAGATTGAGATGATTCTCCCCAGATTTTTTTTGGAAATGATTTTGTCAACCAGAATTGGAAATGAAAAGTTGTCAATCAGGGAGTTTACAGATTTGATTTTTAAAAACTTTTTAAAATGAAAAAGTTTTTGAAAAAATCAAAAACTTTTTTCAAAATGAAAATCTTGTTTTAAATCATATGTAACCTCCCTGATTGACAACTTTTTATTTCCAATCTGGAAACAAAAAATAGATTTCATTTTTGATTTGGTTTTTTCTCCAGTTTTTTTGCAGAACTGGTTTTTGAAAAACTTTTTCAAAAACCACTCCAGATTCTGGAAACGAAAATGAAATCTATTTTGTCAACCAAATATTCTCCCAGTTTTTTAATTTTTGATTTGGTTTTTTCTCCAGTTTTTTTTGCAGAACTGGTTTTTGAAAAACTTTTTCAAAAACCACTCCAGATTCTGGAAACGAAAATGAAATCTATTTTGTCAACCAAATATTTTCTGAAATCTGGAAATGAAAATCTGATTTTCATTTTTGATTTGGTTTTTTCTCCAGTTTTTTTGCAGAACTGGTTTTTGAAAAAGTTTTTCAAAAACCACTCCAGATTCTGGAAACGAAAATGAAATCTATTTTGTCAACTAAATATTTTACCAGTTTTTTTGACACAGTAGTTGAATAAACGCGGTTCCCGGTGGAGCCGAAGGGCCCCTTATTATAAACGTTTTCAAATTATGTGAACTTTAGGGATAGTTGGAAAATTGATTTAGCAGAAAATGAAATGGCATTTTTTCAATCAATGGCAATATATTTCTGGTAAATTATGACAGTAAATGAGATTCGAAAAATGTGGAGGATTTTAGGAGAAAATGAGAAATGAGATTCTGGAATATTTTTATTGACTTCTGATGGTTCTAACATAACGAGGCTAATCGAAATTTTGAGCTACTATTGTGCATAAGTTAAAGATAAGTTTTACGTTAAAAGTAACGGGCCCGAGGATGCACCGGGAACCGCGTTTATTCAACTACTCCTGATATACTTAATTATCACACCAATCTTATCCCTAACGTTTATTTACGTGTTAGTCAGCAACAGGTAGGAGTTACAGTTCGGTGGATACAATTATCTCGAAATTCCAAAGTCGTACTCGTACTCGATTTCGTACTCGTAGTCAAATCTGAAGGTCGCTATTGAGATAATGAGCCGTACCGTACGATTTCAAAATTGGGAAAATATCCGAAACTAAATCAAGACAAATAGGTTATTTACATTTGACATTTCGGAGCACTCAGCTCCCCAGGATTGAATGTATTGTGCCTGATTATGCTGGATACTATTGTGACGTTTCAAGATGGCGCAGATTTGGTACCGCCACACTTTTCTCGATTCGTTCCGCCTAGACGACGCGCTAAGCATGCTGGATACTATTGTGACGTTTTAAGATGGCGCAGATTTGGTACCGACACTTTTCTCGATTCGTTCCGCCTAGCCGACAAGATTAGGAAGCGTCTCCTTCGTCGACGCAATTAACATTTATATGGAGTTCCATCCCCGCCAAAATTCGATGTTTATATTTGACATTCTACTTCGCGCATTTTAGGCTACATTACACAATTCGACATTCAACTTTGCATATTCCGTATTCAACCTCAACGATTGTACATTGCACTTTTCATTTTCGACATTCAACATTACGCATTCGGCATGCGATATTGGTGATTTCTTCCACGCGCATTTAACATTCAAGTTTTCGTATTCAACATTGTAGATTACTCATTTGACATACTCAATTTTTCGGGTCTTACCGTTTAGATTCAGGTTACACCACTTTCAACATGCAACTTTTCGTATTCAACATCCAACTTTTGGGAATAAGTTCGTGTTCCAGTATCCTGTATGATGCCTAGTGATGTTGGATGATGTCTAGTTCCATTAGATGATTTCTAGGGAAGTTTGATTAGGTCTAGCAACGTGCGATGATGTGTAGTGATGTTCCATGACGGGTGGTTAGGATTGGTGGTGGTTTAGGGGACAACATTGTTATTGATTTTCAATTTGGTGTACTGGAACACGAACTTATTACCCAACTTTTTGTATTCGGCTTCATTCGACATCCTACCGCAATCCAGGAAAGAATGACATCGTGGGCGCACACAACCCTCGACCCCTCCCCGAGAGTAGAGTGTCAACAACCCCTCCAGGTGAGTGGAGTAGGGAGGAATTACTCTACCCAGTGACAGTCAAATTTTCGCGGTTTTCAAAATGGCGGAACAAACTTGAAATCGGCTGATCCACCCGGAATCAAGCTTTGACGCCTAAAAGTAAGTGATATTTAGTACTTTTTTATAGAAATAAATAGAGCGCAATTAGTAGCGGTTTCAATAGGTATAGAATGTGCTTTAAAATTCATGTGAAATTTCCATAAACAAGCTTTAGCCTTTATAAATGTGCTTTGCCGACCTCGTTTAAAGTTCCAGGTTATAGCGAATTAAATTAGCCTAGAACCTTTCGGCTTATCTTAACTTGAGCTCGAAAACTTGAATGTTAAATGCGCGTGGAAGAAATCACCAATATCGCATGCTGAATGCGTAATGTTGAATGTCGAAAATGAAAAGTGCAATGTACAATCGTTGAGGTTGAATACGGAATATGCAAAGTTGAATGTCGAATTGTGTAATGTAGCCTAAAATGCGCGAAGTAGAATGTCAAATATAAACATCGAATTTTGGCGGGGATGGAACTCCATACATTTAACTTTCTTGAATAGTCATATCAAAGACTCGAAATCTTGAACCGCGGAGTTAGCTTTGTAAATTTCCTCTGCTTGGTATGATTTCCGCAGGAACGGACGAACAAAAAGAGTTAGTGATCGGTGGTACGGGTTGCATGTGGGGAGAATATGTTGATGGCGGAAACATACTTCCAAGAACCTGGTGAGATTTTCAGTAAAGAACCTGTAATGCATCAATATATTTAACTCGCATCATTCTGCTATTTTTTGCCCCGGGATGATCAATCTGTGACCTAAGCTTCCTCCCTCATTTTTCCCAGGCCCCGCGCTCTTGCAATAGGAGAGAGACTGTGGAGCAGTAAAGACGTCACCAATTTCGCTGATGCCGAGATGAGGCTCTGGGAACACCGCTGTCGTTACGTAAGGTATGATGTCATCACACATATGATTAAAAAAATCTTTTATGTAGAGGCCAACACAACATATAAAAGTAAGCGTAAGCAATGACTTGTCCAAAAATCAAATAAGTAACGAGTGTGTACGACTTAGCATAGCCTCATGCAGAGCACCATGATATCCAAAAGCAGCATGCATTTTATTGCTATTACAATTATTTTTTATAATTCATTTTTTAGACGTGGAATTCCTGCAGAGCCCGGTCTCCGATCCAAGTACTGTCGATACGAAACGCGGTTCAACCAAGTGGCAACAGCGCAATGAACAGTGTTTTAGCCATGGTTAAAGGTTCTAATTATCATAAAGCCTATCAAACGTTTTGCAACGTGTTCTTGCTAGCGTTTTTAGCTGGACCGTGCACAAACCGCAACAGGCCGTTACGTTTCAACTGTTATAGGAATTGACCAATAGAAATGTTTTTGTTCTTTGCTTAACCATAGTATAGTGCGGCTTCACTAGTTGGTTCTGATTGGTTGAGAAAGTGGCGCGAGATTTTTTTTAGCCAATCACAAAACGTAGTGCAAAACGAATGCAATCGCGAAATCACATTTGACACTCAATTGAAAACCGTTGTATTAACGTACGACGAAACATTGTGCACGGCTGTGGTATTTTTAACATAAATTGCTCTTTAAAAATGGACGAGTAACCAGGATAAGACATATTAACAAATTTAAACTAGGCATACCTATCGATAGAGTGCCAACGAGGAAATGATTTTGATTTGTGTGGCAACGGAATTATGTTTTTGACAGTTTGGTGGCCCTTTGACCACACTCACCGAAGAAATAAAAAATGTCATGCTTTGATCGGCTAACTGAAATCAAAATCGCTGTAATGTTGTAGTAAACATTTCATATCAGACAATAAAGCAGCCAAGAAACGTTTTAAAAGCTATTGAAAACGTTTTAAAATGAGTAGAACGAGTAGAAAAAGGTTTGGAAATATGAAGCGTGCTGCAAAAGTTGAAATGGAGAATTCTTGTTCAAAGGCTAACCCTTTTACGTGTTTGTTCAAGCGTGAAACATGCAAGTCCGTTGCGTTACCGCCTTCATGTTTCTGCACGTGTAATCAAGATTTATTTTGTACAAAAACTTGTTTAGTGCCGGTTGTTAAGCCTTTTCACTCGTTCGAATTATCGTCAGTTTGCTCGACAGAACGAATTTCCCTTGTTTGTGTGTGAAGAAGCGCGACGGTTTGTCTAGACAAACAAAGTTGCATATTTTACGCTTGAACATACCTAAAAAAGCGAGCCGTTCACGATGCTTTGTTTGGAAGGGAATTGTTGCAACGAAACACGTTAATTAAAATGAAGATTCTGACGCTGACATTATTTTAGGAGTTTAAAACATGGGATATGTGCAAAATCTTTTTAAAATCAGTTTGTAATTTCAAGAATTTCACTTCAGGAAGATTTTGGTCACGTGCTAGGCAACGGGTTCTTGGTGTGGCAATAACACGTCTTTTCATTGGCTCTAATAGTTCCCGCCTTGCAATTGGCTCAAACCAAAGTCTACATTACATTACCTTACACTTTTTCAGGCTCGATCGAGAATTTTTCTGCCTTAGCACTTCCTCGCGCGGCACTATTCTCTGCCGCCTCGCCAGCCTCGCGTCTTCGCTCGGCTGGCTCGTTGGCAAAAACGTTTTTTCAGCATCACTATTTGAAAGAATTTTTTTTTACCAAAATAAGTCTCTTTTTTTCTCTCTCTCTTAAATTTCTTCTGCAGGAATTGCCCAACCCCCCCCCCTCCCCCCAAACAAAAATTACTGGTATTTTTAATGTGTCCCAAGGCCAATTAGCTAGTATTGATTTAGTACTTTTCTATTTAGTAATCATGTATAGTAGAAAACCAGTGAAAACTAAACTAACCATAACGATTATGAAGTAAAGGCAAAGAAAGGATTTCATTAAAAGATTTTAATGTTTCTTCAACTAACCCATCTTTCTAAAAAAAAGAAGCTTCTGCCAGTCACTGAAAGAATCGGCGCAACTGACAGCTTAAATGCCTGGACAAAAGCTTCAACAAACACAACATAGGTCTATGAGCGTTACGATAAATGCATGAGCAAGAGATGGCTTCAGTAGCGAAAGCGAAAATTAAAACATGTTTGCTACAATTTACAATAAATTAAAGGGATCAAAATAAAATAGGATCTTAAGCAATAACCTCTTTTCATTTTTGTCTTCTTACTTAACTCCAACATTTTGCAAACTGGCAGCGGTATCCCCTTCAACAAAGAACAATACAAACTCGAAAAGCAAGCTTTCTATGCTACAAAGTTCTGTGGTTTCTAAAACCAAATCCTTGCTGTTATCATCCATATGTGTTGAGGTTTCGGCTTTTGACTGTACGGACTAGGCTATCGGCCGTAGGGATGAAATCCCCGGGAGGCAGATGACCCCCTTCCAAAGGACGCCGTCTCACCAGCATACCCTGGAGCTGCCCCCGGGTATCCGGCGGCAGGGTCGGTAGATCCATAGGAACCATAGCTGTTTTCAGATGGAAAAGATGCGCCTCGTGTAGGACCGTACTGTAGATCTTGTTGTTGATAGTTACCCAAGCCTGAAACAATGATTTATTGTTATTATTTTTATTTACTAGTTTGCCAACATATTGAAATACAATTGCCCACTCCAGAAACTATTAAAAATACCATACTACTCTGAAGTGCAGGTTTGGGTGGTACTTGATGCAAGCCTCATTTTTCCGATTTCTTTTGTTTTCAGCACGAACTGCACGTGCTATGCTTCAACTTCGTGGAATTTGCATACGGTGCACATTTGTATGCGAACACACAATGCTACGTCCTAGCGTTCCTACATGTACTCTGAATGCCATTGTGCCATTCTAACAAAGGAGACTTGAATAATTACACCCCGGTGAGGCTGAGCCTGCACATAAAAGATTATGGTATTTTTGGAGTGGCCTATTAGAAAAGCAAAGGCTCCTATGAGCCAACTTCATAATACGAAAGGCTCCCACCCCCAGTGTCCAACTCCCCTCCCTCCCTTCCCTAAAACAACGTCCCCATGGGTAAGGCAGGTGACCATTACGTATAGCGGGCTCAATGTTAACAGCCCATTGACCGACCGATCGAGTGAATTTTGGCTTTAACCTTTTACAACTACATGTACAGTGAAACCTGTATTAAGCGGACCCCATATTAAGCGGACACCCTCTGTTAAGCGGACATCAGCTGCTTGGGTCCCTAAATTTTCTTCCCATTTTTACTGTAAAACGAACCTGCATTCAGCGGACCTCTCTATTAAGCGGACACTAGCGAGGGTCCCGAGGGTGTCCGCTTAATACAGGTTACACTGTAGTTACAAAAATGTATTTTAAAAAGTGTATAAGGGGAAGAAAGAGACCAAAAAATACATGTACTGGAGAGGACACCTCTTGAAAGCTTATAAATTGTTTGCCCTCCTAGTAATCGATATATAAGATGGCGTCAAACACGGATAGGTGAGCTCAAAACGGTCAGCAGTAGATTCCATCCACCAACACCACCTCGGACACTTATTGAGAATTATGTAACGTAATGTGGACACTTAGAATTTTTATTTCAATAAATTTTCAAGTGTAAAAAAGAAAATCTAAAATCCGCACTCAGGATTGAACCTGTGACCTCAGCTAGGCTTTGGCTTAGGCTTACATAGCCTACCGTACCAGAGTACCACCTTGCTTCTCGGGTTGTTTAGTTCTAAATTTAACTATATAAACTGCTAACCTCAACCTCGACTGAAAGCTAACCAGTTACCCCGTTATATAAGTCTCAATAAGAGGTCCGAGGTTGTGTTGGTGGATGAAATCTCGTGCTAACCGCTCAAAACATTACGTTTGGTTAGGATTTGATCAACTTTGATTTTCTTTTTTAAAATCTTTTATATGATGGTTGCCTAAGCCTGAAACAATGATTATTATTGTTACTTTATTTGTTTGCCAACGTACTGATGATAAAAATTGCTTGAGTCCGACTCTGGTTTTAATAACTTCAAGTGATTCAGCTGATTTTACATGGTCAGGTAAGGAATTCCAAAGAATTGCACCATGACAGGAGAACGTCCGTTTACCAGCTTATGTCAGGGAATGGCAGGGCAAAATTGTACTCGGTATTTCTTAGTGTATATTGATGTCTTGACGAGGTTCCTTGGAACATATCAGTTAAATAATAAGTCACAAGATGCCAAACTTTGCACAACAAGGTGGCTTCTTGTGAGAGCCGACCTTTATCTACAGGCAACCAGCCAACACGCTTAAGGGCCGCAGAAGGAAATCTTGACTGCTTGGTTTTGCATAACTTGAATTCTGCCTTATAATCCCTCATCAAACCTGCCCCGCACGGTAAAACAGTCGTCTCAAAGAAGGGTTTGCATGGAGTCATCACAGCATGGAATTATCAATATCTTACCCACAATTTGCAATATAGGATGGTGATTTTAGGGCATTTTTCATTATACTCTTTCCGAATACACATTCAATGCCATAACTTCACGAATTTAGCGTCACACTTTACACTAACCATATGCTGAGTAGTCTGGTGTCCCTGTGCTGTCGGCAGGAGCTCCGGCTGCTGCTCCAGGCTGGCCAGCTTGTGATACTTGCATTCTGCTGTAATCTGGGTACCCACCAGGTGCCACTGCTCCTGCTGTTGATGCTGGGACTTGCTGTGCACCAGTCATTCCTGTGGCATACCCAGCTCCATATCCTATAATAATAGACACAGCAACACCAACACTAGTAGTAAGTTGGATTTTCACAGCTTTCTTTCATGACTACTGTACAAACCAATCTGGCAGTCGAGTTTGTGGACTATAAAGGCTTCGCAAAGTAGTTGCTTTCAAAGAGACCAGGACATTGGGATGTGTTACTTTTGTGTGGCTTTACTTTGCTATAGATGCATGTGTATTGTCTCTCATCCATTACATAAATTTGTCTATGCAGGGGCTTTACATTACTAAATTGTGGATGCGGTCACAACACTGGTGTTTAAGTCAAATTATATTGTTTTGCTGCTGGTGCAGAAGTGTATAAAATTTCTATACGGATTTAAAATACTAGAATTTGATGTAAACATCAGTGTCAACTCTCTAATGCGACCGCTGCCTGTGTGTGTCATCTGTAATAGCAGGGCCCGCGCAGGGGGAGAGGCCGGGGGGCCAGCCCCCCCCCCCCCCCCCCCCCCCACTTTCTGTGAAAATAAATTAAATAAATAGTACAGAGTCGGCACCACTGCATTTTATTTCTAAAATATGTCTTGATTCTTTGGATTAATAAAATATGTTAAGATTACTGTGAAGTAAAGTTAGATACATTTTAACCATTTCTAGAGTCTGCCCCCTCCCTTCAATTGAAGAGGTGAAAATATGTATTTAAATTAAGGGTTAAAGGCACTTTAAAGGAAAAAAATCATGTGAGGCTACTTTTAGTTTATGACCATCTATTTTCCTTGTGTAGCAAGCATCCATGAAGCTTAATGAAAGCCATGATTGTGAGTGACTGTTTAGAGAGGCAACCTTCTAAGTTAAATGTTTTCTTTAGTGGCCATTAATGTAATGACTGACTCTTTAGATTTAACTGCAAGGTTAGCAAATGTTCTTTGAATCAGGTCGTCAGTACCAAAATTTTAGTTGTCATGGTGCCTTAAATGGTTGCAACTTGGGAGGGTTGAGAGGTCCAATAGTATTTGGGTACAGTGCAGCAGAAAACATTGTTATTCCCAGTACCTGGAGCAGCTCTTCCATACATAGCTGCAGCTGCTGCCGCTGCGGCAGCATTAGGATCACCTCCATATTGAGCTCCTGGAACACCTGCTGCTGCTGCACCTACACAAACCAAACAACACAGTAACTTGCTAAGAATACAGGAATTAGAACACTTATGGTCTTGATAAATAAAGAAAATGGTATATTAAGTTTGGTAATGAAATGAGAAAGATGTTATGTTTATTTCACGTGTGGGACAAAAAAAAAGAATGAGGGTTAAAGGCACTTTAAAAGACATGCGAGGCTATGACCTTCTGCACAAAGGCTCTAACCACTGAGCTATGAGAGATTTGTGGCTAGCTACAATCTTGGACAGAACTGTTGAGACACTTGGACAAATTGTGAGCATTTCTTAGCATTTAAAAGGAATTATCACTTGCTCCTAATATTATGTTTTCAGTTTCAAGTCACCATAGCATTAAATTTTACACTGTTTCCTTTAAGACAGTCAAGTGAAGCACGTAATTTTGAACACTTGATACTTGTTTTTAAGGGAGTATTACTATTTGCCCTGTTTGACACTCTGAACACCACAGAAACTGTGAAAGAGCAACACTTGTCAAGGCAAATAATTTGTATTATAATTCAACACATTGATACACTGCCCAAATATGGTCAAAGTGTTATCGATATATGTTATGTCTACATGACGTATAACCAGCGATGGCGGTAAATTTCGCATTTTGAAGGAAAGTGAAAATGACTGCTGCCTGCAATTTCGTGTTTTTGGGCGAAAAAGTGCGTGAACTATTAGTTAAAATAGGAAAAGAAAGAAAAAAAGAGAAGAAAAGAAAAGAGAAAAAATATTGTTAACATGATTGGACAAAAAAGGCGCGAAATTTTCGCGTTGTCGCGGTCGCAGTGTTTCTTGGCGTAGCTGAATGAAAACTGGTTCATAGTTTAACCGCTCGACAAGGAGTGAATGAAGGAGCACAATTTTCGTAAAATTCCTTTGGTAATCACCTCTGGAATATGATATAGACTTGATGCTTTCTCAGAAAAGTTTCTGATCTCGTCATTACGGCTGTAGGAGCTAAAAAACCATGAAGTTTGTAAACAACATTGATCGACTCAGCTTGTACTTCGATGTTTGAAAATTTGGTGCTGATGGAAGGGAATAAAACGCCAAATCAACTACAGGTACGATGTTGTAACCGTTTCTTGTATCCTTTAGCTGTGAATTTTTGTAAGACATACCGTCCACGGTGCAGTTCTTTCCGACTTTTCGCCGCTATGTTTAAGTTCGTAGCCGTGTGTTTGTTCAGTTTGTTTTGATTCTGAATTGAACTTTTTAAGATACGAAACACTTGTAACTAAGACATTCTATGCCATTTTACTGTGTTTTAATTCTTGTAGTCACTACTCTGTCCCGTTCTTTGAGTAGACGAAAGCTCTTCGTAGAAACTCTCAACTGATTGTGTACGCTAAATTAATTTTAGCTTGGCAAAGGTTTCGGCATTCGCTGTTTGTTGTTCAAGAAATGGTGCGAGGTAAAATATTGTTGTTAGCCTTTTTACTTAATGAAAGGTTGTATATCTCAATGAATTTTTTCTCGAAACTGCATGTGATTTGTTATCAATGTGTTGAATTATAAAACAGTTATAATGTTCAAGTTTGCGCAATATTGACAAAGGCGCCACTTTCATTCATGAATTGTGTGATGTTGCAAGTTTCGCGCGTTAAAACATATCAGGAGCATGCAAGCTTTTTTAAAATAAAAGGCTTGTCGGCGATATTTTCTCTTCAAACTGTGCTTTGTTATCAATGTGTTGAATTATAAAACTATTATAGCGCTCAAGCTTGCGTGATATCGCCTAATTTTAGCCGACTCGGCCTACGGCCTCGTATATTGTATTCCTTAGGGCATACTAAAGAGCAATGACCTTGCTGTTTATTATGCTGCACAAGGTGGTTCCTTTTTTTGGGTCTCTGGATGAAGTACATGAACATTCAAACGATCTTCATGTAGCAACAAGTACTTCTGTGTGCTGCTGTTTGCTTTTCAATAGAAGTTTTATATTTTGTCACAATGGAAGTTTCGCAGTTTTGGAAATTAAGGGTTCGATCCTTTAACTCCCAAGAGTGCCAAACATCAAAATAAAAGAAAAATCCCAAATTTTGTAAAATATTGAAACAAAATAAATGGCACCATGCAAAAGTACTGCCAAAGAGGTTTCATTTGAATGGTCACACCATAAGATTTTTTCAACAGATTCAAACATTAGAACTACTCTATATGTCTCCATAATTGACTCTGGAAGTGAAAGGGTTAAGGATCCACTGAAACTATCCAGCCTGCCTCTTATTACAGGGTTGTCAGAAAAGTTTGAAGTAGACCCCTGACTTTGGAAAATAACCAGATATATTTTTAAAATGCCATCTCCTCTAAAGAACTGGCAATAAAAGTAGCCGACCGACATGACAAAGTAGGTGGTGATTTTCGCAGGGAGCCAGCTACTTTTGACAACCCTGTCTTAAACAAGTGGACTAAGTACGTACCATAGCCATATGGAGATGGTCCTGGAGCAGTCCCGCCATACCCGGCTGCCGCTGCTGCACCAGTAGTCATAGCGCCATAACCAGGATATCCACGCCCCATTCCTATGGGGTGCTGCAGGCCATAAGAAGCTGCAACAACCAGATACAACACAACATTTGTAAGAATATAGTTGACTCTTGTATTAGTGATCACCCTTTCAACCAGGAAAAAAAGCCTTTGATGGGAGATGAACGCTTGTTGGTCACTTTTGAGAGTGGTTCTAAAAGTACCATGTGTCAGGTGTGTCACTAGCAGAATGATAAAAATGCTGAAAAGTGACCATTCAAATGCAAGCTTTAAGGTGGCCCCCTACCGTATTAACAAAGCACGTATACTAACTATCATTAGTCACAAAATAAAGTCTATTTATCTTTTCTTGCAATGTCGGTTCATGAACATTTACCAATGAGGATGCCAACATACTTATGTTTATTTATCAGTATTGTTATTTTTTTTGGCAGAGGCCATTCCCATGGCAACATAGCATCTGAGGAATGGCAAATATTTGAAAGCACTGACGTTAATATTATTCTTCAATATTTTGAGTTTCCTTCAATGAAATTTTTTTCAACTTTGCAAACTTGTGGAAATGGTTACGGACAATATTTAGGAAGGGGAAAAAAACGGTCTTTTAGATGGTTTTCCCAATATCACACAATTTTGTGTATTAAGCTATTAAACTAAATTGCTTTGACATTTTTTCTTAAAAAGAAAAATTATGTGACGCTAGCATTTGTATTCCAAACTTTGAACAGTTTTAGAAAAATTCACAGAAGGAAATGTGAGAAAATCTGTGGTTAATTTAAAATTTTTGGCTTTGCAGAAGTCATAATAAAATCATACAGTTTTGTGTAAATGCTTGCAAAATTTAGTAAAGCTGGCATCTGCATCAGTGCACACCACTACAAATCTGTAGGGAGCCACCTTAAGCAATAATTATTCTTTCAAACTGCAATGCTTTTTATGATGTTTTATGTAAAATGACAAAGATACTGCATGCATTGTGATTGGAGCTTGCCTATAATCTAACAAAGAACAGTCATGCATGAGTGACGTGAGTAGATTGACTTGTGCAAGTGACTAGGGTCTAGAGTAAAAGCAGGGCTCGAAATTGCACCTGTATCGGGCACATTTGCAACTAAAGATTTCGCTTTTGCGACTAAAATTGTCTATTAGTCCCGATTTTGCGACTGTTTTACGGCCTAGCTAATAAAGGAATTACATTCAACAGTCTTGTGTCTTACTTGTAACTGGTAGTTGTAATTTTATCTGAAAAATCCTGCAAAATTCATGTTGAATGTTGCGTGACTTAATCGTCTTTTTAATGCTCCATTAACGCAGTTTCCAAGGCGCACTTTTTCAGACTTTCTCAGAAATTTCTCATTTCTCATTTCCGGTTCCGGTAGTAGTTAGTTATTTTTTTTTTGCAACTAAAATTTTCAAACTTGCGACTAAATTTTAGGAATTACTCACAAATTGCAATTGAGATTTTTTTTTAATTTTGAGCCCTGAAAAGGTCTGTTCAAAAAAATTCTGAATAAGTATGGGCCTTGTTTTTAGTTTTATTTTGGGCATTACTAGAGAGTAAAGGTGTTATTATGTGGTACCTTAGTCTGTTAAGTCATCAAGTGTGATCATCAGGGTTAGTGTAATTGTTGACAATGACTGACTTTTCGACAACATGAGCAGAAGTCATCTTCACGGTCATTTGAATTGTAAACCATCAGCGGATGGAATTAATATCTGGTTGTTGCTGTCATTAGTCAGTTTAACCATGATGTTTGTGGCTGTTGAGACTTAAGTCAGTAGCATTTCCATCTGCTTATTGTTAGTGTAATTTTTGTTGGTGTATTGTTAGTCAAATTGTCGGTGAGTTCAGTCTGTTTCTTTGTTCTGTTGACAAGTAATTTGCAGGCAGCAGGTAACTGTTGGCATTGGGTCAGCGGCTGAACTGACCAATGACAGCAACAACTAACAAACTGATGGTTTACAATTCACATGACTCTGAAGATGACTTCTGCTCAGGTTGTCGAAATGTCAGTCATAGTTAACAACAACAGTTATTTTCAGAACAATAGACTAACACGGACAATTGCACTTGACAGACTACTGATACTCCTGGGTTCAAACCATTAACAATGTGGTACCTTGTTGTGCATACTGTCCTGCTGCATAGCCAGGATGGGCCCCAGGGTGTGTCTGATATACATTCATTCCAGGCATACCTCCCATACTAATTGGTTTGGGCTCACGCTTCTCTGCTCTCTTCACTTCCACCTACAATAAAAAAGTAAATCAGATTAGCTTAGCGACTTGCAATTATGAAATACATTACTGTTTAAACACATAATTACTACAAACTACAGCAAATAATTAAGTCTCAAGATAAAGGTACTGTAAATGAAAAAATAAGTACATTACATGCTGAGTTTCATGAAGTAAAAAATGTGATCACAATAGGTGACTTGCATTAGCAGTCTAGACTTGCACTCCTTTCAAACAGATATACACCAGAACAACTAATGAATGACCAATTTTGAGGGTAATATGCTCAAAGTGCAAGATGAAAACTTTTTGTTGTGAATTAAACTTCAACATGAACAATTTGACACTACCAAAAACAACATCTCTAATCATTATTTTCTGGGATTAAAATGTCAATAATTGCATCCTTTAGAAGAAGATTTCACATCACAGGTCCTCTAATGCAAGTAACCTATTATTCGTCACAAGAAACTGTAATTAACAGAGTTAATTAACTTGGTATAACAATTTAGCACTACACCCAATGATGTAACACTGCAAATATGTGAACAATACCCCAAATAAATACATTGCAGTCATAATGGTGCACAAAGGTCTTTTCCACTCAAAAACTAAATGCAGGCTGCTATTATAGCTTTTAAGGTGTAAAAAGATAGAATGTGAAATCAGAGAGATGTCTCAAAATAACACATGCCAAATATACAGTACAGAAAGAAAAAGCAACAAAGGAAGGCTGAAAGGTTAACACTATTAGTTTGCTAACTAATAGCCTATGAGTTAGTTAATTAAATTAATATGAACTTTGAAGTACTAATTTTGTCTAATACAGCTTAAAACTTCTAAAATTTTGTTTCCTTTTCTTTTCTAAACAATAATTGAAGGGCTCCCGGCAATAACGTCCTAAGTACGTTTTTGAAAAATTTTCACTTAAATCTTGGATTTTTAGCCTCAAAAGGGGCTCACTTGCCAAAATTATGACTGGATCATGTAATATGACTGAAAGGGTTTCCTAGGGGCCATAGGGTGTCATAGGAGCCCAAAACATTTTCTCAAAGATGATAATAATAATAAATCATTAATTTGACAAAACTGTGCTTTTAAAAGCCTAAAACATACAATTTTAGTGAAAGTTAACAAAAACATATTTAGGATGTTCTTGCCAGGAGCCCTTCAATTATTAGTCATTGAAGACAAAGTATACTTAAAGGTTTGTGACACTGGGCTTTGGCCTATTAAAGCAACTGGAAGAAGGAATGAAGGAAGAGTTTAGAAAGCCATTATATCTCATTCTGACATGAAAAGTCAACATAAGCAAACAGAGGCTTGTAGAACAGAGAGAAATACAAGAACAGCAATTAAGTAAAAAAGGATCTTCTAAACCAAATTTAAGTCTAAAGTTAAATTTAGTTTCAAATTGGCTAACATTACAAGAGTTTTATTTGAACCATAATACTATTGTAAAGTAGGCAGTAAATTTAATAGAAAAAAAAATGTTTAAAAAATGCTGTTTCATTAACACACTAGGTCAAGTCAGACACAGGAGTTGTGAACACCAACCAGCTGAAGGGAATTATGTTAGGAACGTTTCCCATAGAGCTCAGATGTTTCTACACACAATAGTATAAAAATTGGCAAGGATGCTCTAGACATACCAACTTAGAATTAGGTTTCAGCTAATGTCACATTAAAAATTATTACTAATAATAATTAATCATAGAATAATAATCAAACAACTGTTTAGTGTTGCTGAACTACAATGATATTTCCTTTAACAACATTTATTAAAAGCCACAAATAAACCAAAATTTTTTAACTCACCATATTTTTAAACACAGTAAATAATACTATTGAATGTTAAAATACATGTAGGGCAAATGAATGTGTTTCCATCCAAAGAATGTTACTTATATTAAAATGAAACTCTATTGGGGTAATTGAATGTTTGTTTGAATGCAATAGGCCTATTTGGATATATTTATTCTTATTTGGGTCCGAAGCTTGGGTAATAAAACAAAATAAATCACAAGGAGATTCAAGAAGGAATAATTAATTTCTTTGTTTTATTCCCCTAAGCCTCGAAATCAAATTAGAATTTTAATATATCGAAATTGGCCTATACTTTTTAATATTTATTTAAAAAAAGTTAAGACAGTGTTTATTTTACAAAAATGATCACTCATTCATTTTTGAATGATTTTTTGATGTTAATGAAAATTTATTTCAGGTAATGAGGGCAAAAAGTGTAGTTGCTGTAATTTTAATTTTTTTGTATTTTAACTGTGTTAAAAAGTAAAATCTACTGTAAAATAGTCCCAAAAAACACCATTGATGAGTGGCTAAATAACATATTACATTATATTATGTTGTATTATTTTGATAATATGTTTAAAAGACATGGAATCATACTAACAAATTTTCAAGTTATTAATTATAATATATTATTAACTTCATTTCATAGTCACTATTATACAGTATTGTTTTTTGGTCATGTCACAGAGTTCTTTATTCAACATGCTTGCACTACTGTATATTCAAAGATTTGAAAACAAATTTTAAAACAAGCTAGCAAACAGTGCTAAATAATTTTGGTTTGGTGTGACTGTCAAATGATTAAAGCAATATTTGTAACATCAGCTGATATTTCTCAACCACAATACTGTAAACTGCTTCATTTGCTTCCTTCCAAATAATTATGATGACATCAAAATGCAGAGGAAAACTCTTTTGCAGGAAAAACTACATATAACAGCTCTTGTAATGTTTGAAGCCAACTTAACATTACAGTTCACATAGCAAAAGATCTAGAGGTGTTCTTTGAATATTGTAACAAACTTATTGGTCAAACAATATACAAATAAAGTATCACAAGTTTCAAGGAAGGGCTGAGGAAGCCAAAGATGGGTAAAAGGCAAAGTTGACTTGAGCCAAATGTTATTTCAATTAACCTGACTTAACCAAGATTTCAGTTTGACATGTATTGCATTTTCTCAAGCCACTTTAAATTTTGTGAACATTGTGCAACATTTATGGATACACTGAAGTCGGACACAGGAACTGTGAACATCAAACGAGCTGAAGACACCTATGGAGGACTGTGATGTGTGGAATGTCCGAGCTTGGATGTCTGACTTAGTATACATGTAGTATAATAATAGTATAATAATATTATATCATTATTCAAAATCAAATTACCCCTCTATGGTTAGCTAAAGGCTTTGACTCTCATTCATGCTGCATGTAATGGGAATTGTCATACAGTCAAAGACTAACAATACAGTGTATATGTAGCCACCCAATCATTTCTTCAAGATAATAAGTATCCATTACCTTTCTTATGAGTGTTCTATTATGGAACAATATTTTTCTCCCTGTTTTTTTTTTCAGCTCAAGATGTATTAAAGGCAATTGTGAAATATGTAATTATTGAATACTTTACAATTGCTAATCAACATTAATGCCCATCATACATTGTCCCATTTGAATGCTTCCAAATGAACCTTGCAAACAATGTGTCATGATACCATAATTTTTAAAGCACACAAATGCAAACCAATTTACTGCTTATTTCGAGATTTAACCTTAGCCAAAACAGGTTTCCAACAGGTTTAGGTTACATGTGGACACTTTTTTAAACATCAAACCAACCAAATAACAAGAAAAAACATTACATCTAATATTTTCATTGTAATCAAGAATAGCTCATCTCTTTTTACAGTGTTAGGTTTCAGTGGTAAATACTGTTGCACACCACCATGAAATGCAAGACAAGACACTTTACAATTAAATCAACTACATGAACACATTAAATAAGTAACTAAACCATAACTACACCGTTTTTCCATTGATTTGGTGAAAATGAATATTGGCGGTCTTCTCAACTGGTTGGCTTGAGTCAAACGTTACAAAACCAAAGCCTAATATAGTGTAATATAATATCACAAAATAAGTTAATTCCTCAATAGCACAAACACAGGCCATACAACACAACACATCAATGCACAAAACAAACAATTCCTGTTGTTGCTCGTAGCCATCAGCAGTTGAATGCTTGGACTAAGGAAAATATCTTGAGTATACATCCAATCCAGCAAATTAATAGACATTCCATACTACAGTAGTCTTCTCAGTAAGCCACAACATCTACAAATATTTTGGCCACCTTCAGAGTAACCACCATGATGCCATAAGTCTATTTCGGGGGCCATCAGATGTAACAGCTAATTGTTGGTTTCACACTAGGGTTTCCAAGTATATCCTAAGTGCAGTTAAAACCTACTTTGAATGTGAAAGAGTGAAATGCACATACTTGAAACCCTACTTTGTGACCATGGAAACATGTCTATTTCAAAGGAGCCAAAGCACGATGTCAAGTATGATCTACACAACACTTGACCAATGGAAAACAGAAGCTGACTAAAAGTAGTGGTGAAACGATTAATCGAATTCTTGATTAATCGCGATTATGACCATTCTGTTCGATTCACGATTTTTTGCTTTCACGTTTTGATTTTGGTTCGATTTTTGCATACCTTTTCCAGGGGGTCCTTATAATGAGTTATTATATTGTGAAATCAGACTTCAGAACTCTTTAAAATCTGTGTTTTTGATTGACGAGCAAAGGCATTTGCAATTTGTGCGCCATTTTGCATTGCCTGGTAAAATTGCTGCCCTTCTACCACCCCCTGAGAATTTCCAAATAAGGCAAACCATGTGCAACACGCTCATTGTAACATTCTCAAACATGGCAACGAATGACCAAGCAATCGTGAATCCGCCTGCATCTTTTAGATCAGCTGTGCAGGGGTTTCAATAAGAATTGAAGTAGGCGGCTGGCCAAGGTATAATAGGCGGCTGTGACAGATAAGGGACCATAAGTCCCCATCCCACTAGGGCTGTCTGGTAACCGGCGGTGAGAGGTGAAGTAGGCGGCGGTACACTGCCGGTAGCTGGCTTCTATTGAAACCCCTGCTGTGTGGAAATATTATGGTTTTCCGGCTAAAGTCGGTACACCAAGGAACAACAGATAAGTCTAAAACTATCTGCAAGAAACATTTGCATAATCGAATCAAAATATTAGAAATCGAAAGGCAAAAATCGAAATCAAATCGTATCGCATCGCAAGGAATATGAATCGTTACACCCCTAACTAAAAGGCATGTGCAGTGGCCCAAAAATTGATAGTAATTAACAGCTTAAGTTCCAAGTAATATACTTTCTGATGTGTTACTTGAGAATCTCAAGTGCACTTGAGTCAAGTTCTTACTTGAGACATACTTAGCTTGTGGGGTGACACCACCAAATGTAGAACATTCAGCCCAGTCAAACTCATAATTTTAAAGTTGGACATTAGCAGTTATTGCTGACATTAGTTTTATGCATCTGGCCCCAGATGCATCATGTGGTATATGTGTCTGTACCATGTGATGGCATTTTTCATGTCATGTGTTTTAGTTGAAACACTGAAGAAAAGGAAGTGCGACCATGTGATATATAAAAGCTAGTTATTTGCTTCAAACAAAATAGTGTACCACTTGACGCAGCATCATGATCATTACTCTGAAGGCAGCCATAAAATTTGGGTGTGTCACAGTTTACTGAAAAGAGTAGTGTAACACAAAACCAAGTATGCAACAAATTAATTACAGGCACAAACAACACAAGAAATAAACAGTCACAGGTTAACACATAAACAGTAATACAGGGCCAGGATAACACCAGATTCATATCCCCAGGTAAACTTATATAAATAGCACTACATTAATTAACTTTTTATCTAAAATACAATAATTATTATTTTTCAAGCCAAATTAACAGAAATTGTAATACTTTTTCATGAATGGCTATAGCCAATGTTTACTTAACAATGTATTGGTATTGTGATGTAAACTAAAACAAAAAAGTCTAATTAAAAATCTTTATTAGCTAATTAAAACTTCAGGTATAGTTTTAAAAGATAATATAACTTTGGTCTTGTGGTATCTGACCCTGTTGTTCATATACAGACAACTAAGCTACACTACACCACTTAACAATAACAACCTACAGCACTAACATATAGTGTAAAAATATCCTACATGTATGTATATTGTACCTAAAGTAGAAATAATTAGATAAAATTAGTAAGTATTTTATAGAACAAATTATAACAATTTACAAAAAATATAAACAAGACCTGAAATATAGAATACAGTTTTGAGGAATGATGCAAGTAGAAATACATGTATATATTGCTGTAGTAAGGTACTAGTAAATGTACTAAATTTTTAAAAGATTATAATCATATAACTTCTTTTCTTGTACAGACCAATAACAAAAATTACTTTAAAACTAGAAAATAAATACTATTAAAATGTACTTACAGTACAGTAATTAGATTGAACTGCCAATAATGCTCAAAAACTATTAATTAGTGTTGTTTTTGACAACATAAAAATCAAATCTTCTAACTTGTATGTATTTTTTACTTCTATGGGGATTAAACTGTCAAGAGAAGATAACCAATTCAACTCACTCAGAAGATTTAGAATTTAAAAGTCTGGCTTACAAAATGATAGCATCAAGCCTTTAAGTTTTTGTAAATTTAGCACATAATTGGAATGTTGGCTTCATGTAGAAATAAAGTCAGTGTCTAGGAGTATAACATCAATAATGGTAAAAAAAAAATACTAGGAAGATGTGGCAAATACACCTCAGGCCCCACTACTACTTGTTTCTGAAGTATTAAACATCAAACAAATTTCTTCCAAATATCACGAGCCATTTGGGTAAATGATATACAGTTGTCTGATCGTCTGGGATTCTCCTAACATATGAAAGCTACAGCTTACCTTGGCCAATTAAATAAAAGATGTTTCTTAAGCAGCATCAACACATAAAACGGCACACAGGAAGCAAATACATGTAAGTTCAAAAAGCCCTACATGTTTAATTTATGAGATACCTTTGAAGATACACAGTTTACAGCTGTGATTGTGGTACCTGGTGTAACTGCCACAATTCCCCAATATTTTGCCACAATATCAAGAGTCTAACATGAGAAACAAACCCACCTCGCATTCTCTTACTGCCATCTTGTTGGGCATTATCATACATCAAGTGGACATGTGTAACCTACAAAATGTTATCAACAACAATATACCAATTACATTTTGTTTGTATTCATTGATACACATGGAGAGGCACCACAAGTTTTTATTCTGCGCAAAATATTTTTCAAATGTAATGAAAACTTGTGGTGCCTCTTTGCGGTTTTCTCTTTTACCCAATATTTTGCTTGAATGAGAGCAAAACATGCTACATTTTGACAGAAACAGTTGACTTGAAATGTCAAGCAGGAAGGTCAAGAAAATAGGAATTTTTTTCTTGCAAAAACTTGCAGTTCTTGAATAGTGAAAATCTTCCAAAACAAGAAGTTCTTTGCAGCATAGACATAACATCACAGCCCATAAACACTAAAACATTTTCAAATCAGCCAAATTATTGCTTTCTACAGGTTGGCAGATCAGCATTTTTAAGTGCCTGAGGGGCTTGTTAACAAGTTTCACACTTGCAGAGATACTTTTTACTGTGGATCTTTTAATTGCCTGAATTAGATTAATTATTAGGTTGATGACTTATGATAGTAAGCCCTTAATAAAAAAAAAAAAAAAAAAAAAAAAACAGGAAAAAAGGAGTTTTCTTTAAAAGTCAGGAGAAAATACATGTAGGGTGGAATGACTAAAAAATGTAAAAAAGTTGAATTTGACACCATGTTTTGGGATGCTGCTGTTTTATGTCATTGTCTAAGGTGTACTACATGTAAAAATACAACCACCATTGCTTATACTCACAATGCTCCTAGAATAACAAGAGGAAGACATAAAACCCAGAATACAATAGGTTCCACAACAGCACCAGTATATTGAGAAATTAATATAATTTTAACGTCACAATGATTTTGTTACTGTTCCCTTCAAAAGCAATCAAGTGAATGGTGTCATTTTGATTACTTGATGTTTGTTTGATAGGAAGTGTTAATATTTGCCCTGTTTGACACTCTGAACACCACAGAAACTGTGAAAGAGCAACACTTGTCAAGGCAAACTACAAAATGCTTCTAACAAGTATATACATGTACCACCTTTAAGAGTTAACCCTTTAAGCCCTAAGAGTGATCAGCATCAAATTTCTCCTTGTAATATCAATGCCTTATCAATCAAAAAGGTCATGAGAATTAAGGACATGATCGCACAAGATGAATTCTCTTGATATCCAAACAATTTCTCCCCACTTCTTCTATAGGAAATGTATAGGGACAAGAAATAAGAATTTGAATTTTTATATTGGGGCTTAAAGGGTTAACAGAAAATTAAAGATAGTCCAACTAAAGATAGTCACAAATGAATCTAGTGTATCGCCTAGCTTGCAAACAAAAGATAAAACATATTTCACCTTGCCGTATGCAGAGAAGTAATTACGCAAGTCATCTTCTGTGGTCCCATTTGCAATCCCACCAACAAAAATCTTAAACATATTGTTGTCTCTCTGAAAACAAGATAATTTGCACATCACTGGTTATAGCAGTAAAGTAACTAAAATAACTAATAAGGGCTAAAATAACCTTGTAATGAAATTTCAGTTGGTATATATCCGGGGGGGTGGGGGTGGGGTCTATAAACCATCTCTGAATGAGCAGTTAAGAAATGGTCAAGATTCATCATGATCATCAATAATGCCATTATAACTGTCATATTTCTATTAATGTAGTATATTTATTATACTACAGAAAAACATTGAACAGTTACGTTGACATTAAATTGATGAAATAGCAAAAGGCTATAATAAAACTAATAGTTCTCTGCTTTACATGCCTTGTATTAAATTATAGAAAACAAGGAAAAGTAAAGGGGGCTTATAAGTGGGAGGGCATATTATATAACCCGCATTTTATGGTATTTTCAATTGCGTATGATGCATAAAAACATACATTCATTAGAGGGAACGTTTTAGAATTTAATCAGTCATCTTGTCAAGGTAATGGGTGGGCATAGTTCAACAAACTGAAACAACCAAAGCCTTTCTTGTCAAACAAGAACATTTTCTCAATTTTGGGGGGCAGAAAAAAGTCTAATTCAAGATAGCCCCCACTTAATTAAGTATATATTTTATGGTTTAAATTTTTCTTTGGTTTTAAAATGTTAAAACCAGTTTTATTTTTGTTTTCCTTTTCTCTTACAATATTATGGAAATGAATTTGAGACAAAGGAAAATAAAAATCAAACTTGTTTCAAAATTTTCAAACAAAGAAAAAATTGAACCACAACAAATGCAGCAGCCCTATCTACCTGTTTTGACAAACCTACATTAGGTTGTTGAGCAACTGATCCTGCCTGACCTGGGCCACGAGGCACTGCTTGCTTGGGATCAATCTAACACAACAAATGAATCATGCGGCATGAAAGAAGAAAAGCAAAATGGCAAATAAAGTGAAAACACAACAAAGCCTTACTGTCTTATGATCCACCACATGTGGTCCTTCATGATTAACTACATCATTAACTGAGTTTGGATCAAGAAATTTCACAAATCCAAAGCCCCTAGAAATAAACAGAAAAAAAAAAACAATTAAACAAAGGTGATATACTGTGCAATGTTTCGTACAACTTGCCTGGTAAAAATAACTGTAACACAAGTCAAACATGAACTAATAAAATTATTGCCTCATGTTTGACTTGTGTTACAGTTATTTTTACCAGGCAATGTTTCGTACAACTTGCCTGGTAAAAATAACTGTAACACAAGTCAAACATGAACTAATAAAATTATTGCCTCATGTTTGACTTGTGTTACAGTTATTTTTACCAGGCAAGTTGTACGAAACATTGCCTGGTAAAAATAACTGTAACACAAGTCAAACATGAACTAATAAAATTATTGCCCAGTGTAATCTCCATACAAGTCTTTTTTAATTAAGCATGCTTTCAAGCATATTTGTTATCAATGTATTATTATTGCCTCAATAGCATATGCGTTACATACTCTATTGGAGCTACAGATGTGCAAAAAAACAACTCCGAATATTGAAAGGGAATAGCACAATTAGCTTTTTTCTGGAAATTTGATCATGATATACTAGATGCACTTCGAACAATGGTGTTTTAAAAAGAAATTTTTACAAAGAATGTATGGCTCATTAGTGTTTTTGCCACCCAACAATTTTGCAGGTTTTGGTGGCTGGTATTTTCTTAATCATACCATGAAAGTTTGACACTTTTTCTTTCAGTTTTTGAACTTAGCATGATGCTTTCTCTATGTAAATTTATATGCTTCTGAAAAAAATGTAAACAAAGATGTCAACAAAGATTCGCCTATAATAATTGCGTCGACGAAGGAGACGCTTCCTAATCTTGTCGGCTAGGCGGAACGAATTGAGAAAAGTGTCGGTACCAAATCTGCGCCATCTTGAAACGTCACAATAGTATCCAGCATTCCCAGCGCGTGGAAATCAAGCATCATCCTGGGGAGCTGGGGTTTCCGAAATGTCACATGTGAATAATCTATTTGTCTTGATTTAGTTTCGGATATTTTCCCGATTTTGGAATCGTGCAGCTCAATATTTCAATGCCTACTAAAAGTACGCAGTGGAAAAATTGGACGAAGGTTCTTCTCCGGACCAAGTAAGTTGTTGTCTCTCTTTGGAATTAAGCAAGAAGTTATCGGATTTTCCTCGCTACCGTTCTGGTATGTTTTGAATGTTCTATCTTCATTTTGCTGTGGTTCTCTGCCTGATTTGAAAAGCTTTCACCTAAATACCGACGTCGTTCTTCGCGATGTTCTATGGTACGGTGCAATTCGCTGTATGTCTTGTAGCAATGATTCACTGACCGGCCGCGCCAGGCGAACGCATTGCTCGAAATTGCGCCTGTATCGGGCGCATTTGCGACTAAAGATTTCGCAGTTTTGTGGCTAAAATTTGTCTAGCTAATAAAGGAATTATATTCAACAGTCTTGTGTCTTACTTGCATCTGGAAGTTGTAATTTTATCCGAAAAATCCTGCGAAATTCACGTTGAATGTTGCGTGACTTAAGAAGTTTATCACGGGAGCACTTTTTCAGGCTTTCTCAGAAATTTCTCATTTCCAGTTACATGTACTGAGGAGTATGATTTCAGAATCGGAGAAATAACCGAAATGAAATCAAGACAAAAATATACTATTTATATGTCGGAAAAATCTGAGACCTCCGGAGTACACAGCACGGTAGGATTTTGCCCGATCCCACGGCGATAGCGTGAATTTGTTTGATGTCGGCCCGACGTTTTTGCTTGCATGACATATCTCGCGACATATCTCGCCCTTTTAAGCAGTGGCTGAATTAATTCATGAAACTGAGGTACTAGGTCAAAACGAGGTGCCACGGGATAAGGAGACGCACTATAATCTATGATTACTACTAGTAATTATTACTACCTTGGTCTTTTAGTCAATGGATCTTTCATAACAACAACATCAGCTACTTCTCCAAATCTTGAGAAATAGTGCTTGAGGGAATCTATGTGTGAAAGAAAATAGAAAAATGTAATTACAACTTACATTTTACTTGATAGTTTTAATCAAGGTGCAAACAAAATAGACTACAATCTTCCCCCACAATGCAAAGTGAAAAAGCATCCAAGTGATAAACATTGCATTCTGGAAACTGAAAGATGAATTACTAAATCATGCGACTGTTAAGAATCGCAGGTTATAATGAAGTAACAAAATCGCATTCACAAGCATGTTAAAAAAAGTTCTTATAAATCATGAATCACAAATAAATAAAAATCTCAATCAAGTTTCAACGGAAAAGAAATAGCCCCTCAGAAATTCAGCTTCGTCAAACTGTCAATTTATTAGCTGTACTCAGCATTAAGTTTTATGCAACTTGCACTGTGAATATCAATGGCAATGCTGAGACAGTTCAGATTTTGTCAATGAGGCTGGACCAATACTGATACCAAAATAATAGATACCACAATATTTGGGCATTTTTCCAAAGAAATCAGTTGATACTTGGTGCTGCATTGGTGGGGGAGTGAAACATGAAAATTTATAAAAAGATTAAACAGGCTGATGTTTCGAGTGCCAGGCGTAAGTCAGAGCAAATCGAGGAACTGTGTAGGTTGTGTTGATACTACACATGAAAAGAACCTGTCATACCGCATGTCTCAATAAATGTTTTGTTGTATATTTGACTGAAATTAGTATTGCTCCATTATTTCTCCTGGGTCATCTTATTTAGTTCTAGCACTCCAAGGCAGAAAACCTTGTGCATTTGTCTTTGAAAACGTTTAGTAAAGACAATATTTTCTAGTTGATGATTATTTCAGTCTACTTCTCAGCTGTGTGTTGACATGTAAAGAGAAAGAAGATATTGACCACTTTCTATTAAATTATGAAAATTACCACCTTTTCAGTATGCACACTCTTTTCAACTCAAAACGTATTTTAAAAGTAGATATGAAGAATGAACTATTTTAAACAGCTTATTATGAAGGATCTTTTTAAAGTACCCTGCTTGCAGAGTCTCCTTCGACATTCCTAGAAAAATCGGGAAGAGGCTCCTTCTAGGAAGATCGAAGTAGACTGCAAGCCGGCGGGTAAATTTAAGTTTACACGATCCAGAAAAGTAAGAGTAATCTTTAAACTTAAGCTTATACTTAACAGGTGACTGCAGACAAAGAATTTTTGTTGGCATACTACAACAATAACATACCTTCAGTCGTTTCGTGGGACAAACCGCCGACGAAGATTTTACTTCAACAAAGAAAAAAGAAGCGAAAATATTCAGCCACGTGTCCACAACCAAACGAAATGAAGTCGTGGCAAGAACATCTTCCGTTCACATTTACCCAACGAATATAACACTACAATTCATACCCAATATCATCTCCCTGGGTTGCTCCTTTGACCATTTTCACGTTAAAATGTGGAGAATTTCGGTTACTAACTTCCAATGTGCTCGAAAGCTTGTTCTTCCTGGTAAAATGGCTGCCGATCGAATATCCCGGATGAGCGTTGCCCTCGCAAGGCCTTTTGGGAAGAGCCTGCGTTTTCAATGTCAAAACTCGTTTTGAAACGGAGAAATGAGCCGTAAAATAAAAGGCCAATGTTATTCCTCGAAAAGGTGAGTTCTAGTTTGGATTTTATAATTTGTTGATTAATTTTATAGTTTGTTTGGTGTTTGTTGTTGTTTTTTTTTACAAAGCGGTTTTATTACATTGCTCGGTTTGTATGCTTTTATTTCTCAGTTTTTAACATTTTTTTATCTAAATTTTGTAAGTTTTCATTCAAGAAAATATAATTTTTAAATTAGAATAGCTCAGTTTAAGCTTTCGCACTGCTATGAATGAATTACGCTCGACTTTTCTTTTATAGAAAAATTTGAAAAGTTTTTTTAAGTTAATCTTCAGCTTCCACGGCTTCGCTGAAGGCACTGAAAACATTTCTCTATCCTCACCGGAGGTAAACACAACAGCCGTTTATTCTACCTAGAGACAAACTGATAGATATTAGTTCACTTTGCAAAGTAAGTTTTTTTTGTTTATGAATTAAAAAGTTGCGAAGATTACCGAGTTTATAATATAGAGGGCAAAATTACTGAATGCTGATTGGTTTTGCACGCGTTCGCTGTTTCCCGACCGTGCCAGATTTGGCCGACTTATGAAAACACGAAATCGTAGACATCTCCGATCATCTGGGATGGTTGGGGACAAATCGGGAGCGTTTCTATTTTCCCGACGCGTCCCAGATTTCTGCGATTTTCTCGACATATCGGCAAAATCTGGGGACGATCGCGAACAGCAAAATCCCCGATCGTCTGGGATTTTCCCGACATATGACAACCAGGGTTTACGCGGCGAGTAAAGACATTTCTTGGAAAGCTGTACAAGTATGTCAAGATTTTCTTGGCAAATCGCAAAATTGAAGTAGGAAAAAATAAGTTATTTCCTGGCCTTGGTCGGTCCTCATAGGAAAAACAGTGCCCGAGGTCTTGAGTACAGTCCTCGGCCTCGGGCCGCACTAAAATTACTAAAGACCTCGGGCACAGTTTTTTCCAAGGCCGGTAAATAACATATTTTTAATTCAACACATTGATACACTGCCCAAATATGGTCATAAAGCGCTCGATATACGTTAGGTCTATACGACGTATATCCAGCGATGAACTATGCTTTTCGTGGGTCAGAAACTTTATGTAATTCCATACCAGATGTTTTAAACAATAACTTTATTGCGATGAATTGACAGCACAAGTGAAAATAGAGTTTTAGAAAATAGTTAATGTATCCATAAATAATAGCTTTATTTGCATGACTATATTGAGTTACAGTATTGCAAAAGCTTACCTCTTAACAACAACAGCAAAAGACAGTAATAATAATAAATAATAGTAATAGTTCATTTATACAGCGCACACATCCACTATTTGCTCGAGGCGCTTTACAAAGTTCTCTCTAAAACCACAAATTCACTCTAAGAAACTTAAAGGAATATTAAATAATTACATAACATCATTTCATTTGACAATATTAAGCTATCACGTAATACAAAACACGTAGATATCATTTTTATTAAAAGTACATTAACAAAATAATTGGAAGAGTTCATCAATTCTTTGATAGTTTTTGTTGTGGATGCATTTTGAATATTCGGCATGTTGGTAGATTTAATTAAAGTAGTTCTCTCTTAAAGTTGAATAGCTTGGGCATTGAAAGAGAAAATGAATTTCGTTTTCGATGTTATGATTCGCATACAGGGCATAATCTATTTTCTCTAGGGATTTGATTATTAAATATCGACCAAGCTCGATCATGAGCTTTGGATTACCTGTCCTAAATTTGACTAGAGTTTTCCTTTCATTTGATTTCCTTGTATGATTTAGATAACGGGAGATTATGTATTGATCCTTAAAAATATTGTAAAAATCTAACTTCTTTTTCAGTTCTGTAAAGCATTTTTATCAGTAGGAAATATACTTTAGTTTCATAATGTATGATCTTATTTTCATCCAGCGTGTCAAGATTAAAATTTTGTAGATCATAATATTCAACCATGTTTAATAAATTAGAGTTAATATAAGTTTTTTTAATTGAATGGAGATCTAATGATGTCAAGAAAATTTGTTTCATTATAGAGTCATCATTATTTTTTGCTTTTAAGATATTGAATATAATTAAGAATTTTCTGATTTATGGTTAGAATGGGAATCGTCCTAGTTCCGGCCTACATGCTAAATTGGAGGTCTTGTTATTTATTTCTAAATAGCGTTTGCAAAATTGTAATATTGAACTTTTTCTATTGAGGATCTATCCCAAGTCTTAAAGTCTTGTTTGGTATTTAAGCCTCAAGCTTCGCTGTTATAAGTGAGGATTGGAGAAATCATTGTGTCAAAGATGTTCGATGCAAGAAGTACGATTATAATTTAAGCCTGTTCGCAGACCTTTCTTATTTCCTTCCTTTTTATTTTTAACAAGAAAATGAATCAAAACGTCCGTACGAAGGCAAGATTACTTTATATAAACACCAATGAAATACCAGGTGAGCTTTCGCGCGAAAACATCATATCTTCACACGTGAGAATAACATGTTATTTTCACACGTGAAAAGATCAAATCGTGCCTTTCGCAGCGGCGTCTTTGTCAAAGAAGTCTCGACACAATTTCAAAATGGCGGACGAACCTAACTGGAATCTAAATATTCTCGATTTAATCCCTTCAATTCCCTTTAGATTTAAGCCCTTTATTACATTGTAAAAGAAAGGAATTCGTATTTCGTTTACACATTAAAGGCCGTGTACTTCCAGTTTTTCAGGTTCTGACACGTTGTTCTACTTTAGGACTACAAAAAAATATTAAAGTGAAATGGTTTTGTATTTCATTGGTGTTTATATAATAAATAGAACATTACATGGCCGCTTGGAGATACGAAATTTCTCTTCTCGTGTTGAAAAATATTTTTCAAAACTCGAAGAGAAATTTCGTATCTCCGCGCGGCCATGTAATATCCTCTATCTATGTCCCGGCTCTATGCCACGTTTCAATGATTATAAACAGCTTTATTATCCTGAAATAGGAAGAAAAAATCGCTAAAAGCGATGAAAGCAAAGAAATATTGTCTAACGACAAAATAACGGCTGAAAAGTCAAAATTTTACAAGAATGCGCCTGTCACGAAATCAAATTTTGATGAACTGTAATCCACTTCCATCCTTGCAATCCTGCACTTTATCTCCAAACTACTGCTTCTATTTTGCTCTATAGAATCGTTTTATCTAATTAACTTGTATATTTATTTGGCGATATAACATAGAAATAAGGTAAGCAAAATTTTGTTATTTCGGCGGAATAGAGTCGCTCAAAGTCAAGCTTTTTTTCATTTAATAATTGCACATCATTCATAGGGGCTTAGCCTTTTTTCAAAATTAAAATGTTAGGAAGTATCATCCAACAAAACGAATTCTCTTTCCAAAGGTAATATTTTCCTAAAAACTAACGAACTAAAGATGCTGGACAAACTCTACAAAGATTTTCAACAGATTTGTGGAAAGCATCTGTTTGAAGTATAAAATAGAAGTATGAAATGTAATGCAGCCTATTCGATTTTGAAACTTTGAATAAAAAGCATCTGAATAATTGAAACATTGAACAATCCTAACATATTGAAGCGAATAATAGATGAACATATTTTACCATCTGGTATTTGCAAATAGGTTTATATAATTTGTCGCATATAACTGAGAAATTCCACGAAACGTAAAATAATTAAATTTAAGATTCAAGCAAATTTTTAAACATAATTTCTGTTAAATTCCCATTGTACACGTGTAAAACCTTTCCTCATTGATAGCAAACAAATTTCATAAAATCTGGCTTGGCCTTTTAAATAAGTTTAAAACTAGCTTAAAAATTATGGACCATTTTTTTTTTGTAGAATGTGAGTAAACTTTCCTGCAGGGGAACATAAGGGGAACATAAGGGTGGTTCTCAAAGATAGATTCCAATCACAGGCCACGACATTGACATCAGCATTTTTTTGAGGGATTGGGCTTAGTATAGCTTTACACTTTCCTTTACAAATTTGGGCTTTTGAGACACCCCCCCCCCCCCCCCCCCCCCCTCCCCCCCTTGGAATTTCCAATGACCTTCCTTGGGGAGGATATGGATATTGTCTGGAACCACACATTTTAAACTGATGAAAAGATATGTAAAATTATTCTAAGGGAAGCATATCAGGACAGCTTTCTCACAGTCTAGTCTCTGTATAACGAAGTATGTTGAATTGGGTAAGATTATAAAACAAGTCTCTATATAACAATGTATGTTGAATTGCGTAAGACAATAAAACTCATTATGTAATCAATAAAAAATTAAAGGACAGGCCCTGTTATTCTGCTGTAACCAAGGTTATTTAGACAATGGTAACCAATCACATTGCAAAACAGAAATAGATAATTTCATTTTTTTTTTCAAAGTAAAAAAATAACATTGCACTACGCATTCGAATTGGCTAAAAAAAAGTTGGAATTCTTTGTATTTTGTTTCTGTAAAGTTGTGGTTTTCATTGACAAAATGGACCTTGTTACCAACGTCATCACTTTAGCTCTTGCCTAAAAGGAGTTAAACTCTACATAACAAACAAATAAATTAAAAGGTTCTACATGCTGAACCACAGATTAGAACAAGCAAGAGGGAAACTTAACAATGGTTCAAGAGCTCAAACTCACAAACAGCAATGAAAGCGCATAAGAATGGTTGGTCAGAATTTATAATATTGAAATCCTGTCAACTCTCATGAAAGTTTTCAAGAGCAGATTCAAACTTTATGAGAGTATATCCGAGTTGCAAGCCAAACAAGGACATGAGTTGAAATTTTATCAATTTTCGTCATCTGTTATATTCAATTGTCCAGTGCAACAATGGCCCTTATCGTAGATGAGTATGCCACGCCAACTTATCAGCGGTTTCTCGCTTTCTTGACCCTATAGTCTCATTGTGTTGTTTACAAGAACCTCTGACGACGATGAGCGTAAACATCAAGAAAGCGAGAAACAGCTGATATGTTGGTGTGGCGTACTCATCTACGATAAGGGCTATTGCTTTAAACAACCGTGGGTAAACTATAACCAATGCTTGCTAAAATGCAATTTGCTTAGAATACAAAGCAAGAATAAACATGATAGCAAAGCCAAACAGCATGCCAAAGTTCTGAAGGGCAAAGGTCTTGAGGTTTTTACAAATAGAACCTTCTCCAATCTTTACTGACATTTCACAAGCTTCTTCCAACTGCAAAGATAAAAAAGAAAATATGTGAGTGAAATAATTAATAACTACTGTATTCACTGAAGTAGAGGTGGCTCAGAAAATGGTCACCAATACTGAGGTGAATATTTGTTTTAGTATATACTAAAACAGTGAGATAATTAATACAGAACAAAAATGATGCATTTTAACTCATTTATTCCTGTTAACAATAACAATAAAATGATGCATTTTAACTCATTTATTCCTGTCAACGATAACAATATTATTGTCACACGCAAATTGCTTGGAGGTAAATAGTACTTGCTATCCTGAGTTACAGTAGCCAATCAGAGCGTGCCAACAATGCTATCTACTGTTTTAGTGTATACTTATAGTGAGTACATAAAAATATAGAACAGCCTTCTTGTAATGTCAGGTTTATATTACAAAACTGATAATTTATGCAACTCAATAAAACTATATTCATAGCAAATTTTAAAAAAATGAGCACAACATTCTTGGAGACAGGGGACCAGGGGTGTCATTCAATAAAAATAGATCCTGTACAAATGTGTTTCCAACAAAAATATCCTCTGTAAACATTTTATGTAGATCAATCATCCACATGACAGCAAGGTCCTGGAATTGTGAAATTTGGCCATTTGGTTTGAAAGACCTTAAAAGAGAAATATAACACTACACATTTATACACTGTTTTCAGAGCTGCCATTAAGCTTTGAAGAAGTTGGCCCCACAAGAAAAGTAGCTGCTCATAAAACAAAGAAAGTCTTTGATCATGCTTGTTGCACAGTGGGTAAGAAAAAAATTTTGAACTCCACTTGTCCAATGGACAAGCAAGGTTCCACTTTTACTCGTTCAAACTTAAGTATTGTAGTTGTCCTTGGATGTAGAGTTAAATAATCTAAGGTCTAAAACCAGACTGTATTACCAATTTTTCCATTGAAACATATTTAAAACATTGTTTTTCTTTAATTATTTCATGAATATTTACTTGTCCAAAGGGCAAGTAATATTATTGATAACCCACTTGTCCACAAGCCAAAATCACTTGTGTGGGACAAGTGGACACCGTCTTTGGTGTACCCTGTTGTTGTCTTTTAACAATCATCATCTTTGCTGTAGTTGCCGGCTATAAAAACCAGTTGCTGGCTGCTAATGACAGCCCTGTGTTGTAAGTGTTGGTGGAATTTAAAAAGAAAAATAATAATAATCCCTCCTTGGTCACACCAATGAACACAATGGCAAGACCTGCTAAGGTAAAATAAGTTCTCAACTATAATGATAAATAATGTTCTACAAGACACTAACTAAAGCTAACCATGTCAACTAATGCGATATAGATAAACATTCCTCCTGCAAGAGCATAAATCCATTTGACGGCAGATGTTGTATAACCTAGCATCAATCCAACAACGAGGCCCAAATAACATGAGCATGCTGAGAGAAAGTTGAATCCCATTGCTGCTTTGTATGTCATCCCAGCATTAAGAAGAACTGCAAAGTCCCCTAGAGAACATTTAAACAAAACAGGTATGAGAATATAGCAAGGCCATTTAGAAAGGAAGTTTACTCTTATTATAATATATAATTAAGGATGTTTATTGAAAATGCAAGTACAGTGGAAATTATGCTTCCATATGCCCAGACCAGCCACCTGGTTATATCATAATGTGTTGTTCCAGAAATATCCATACCCCTGGTTTGGCTCCTATGCAGCCGTTAATTGGGTCATCATACAACGCTCCTACGCAGTACTGCATACAAGGCTCCACAAGCGCTGCACTCTAACACAGTAAAAGCCCTTGAAGACATTCAGTGTAAACGAAAGTACACAGTCCTCTCAAAATATTTTGAAGTACACTGTACATGTACATGTAGGATAGCATACATAGTAAAGAAGCAACAAGTAACATCCTTTTCTCTGCTTGAGAGGGAGCTATGTTAAGTGAGCTGCAAACAATCCATGGTACATATAGCAGAATCACTAGCAGCAAGCTAGCACACTTTGGGAAGGCTAGACAGAAAACAATATAGAAAAAAAAAACGTTATTCTTACCCAGTTCATGTGGCAGCTCTTCACAAAATATAGCAAGTGCAGTGCTGATACCAACATACGTTGAACCAGCGAATGACGCTCCAATGGCCAACCCGTCAATAAAGTTATGGAGGCTGTCGCCAATAATGATCATCCATGCAACAGGAGCTACTTTCTTCTTCTCTGGCGATGATTCTTTATTACTTTTCAAAGCAACCTACATTTATAAAAAATAAAAATTTTCTTCATCATAAACAAATTCATCCTAATAAAGAGTATTGTCGTTTGCCTCAAAATGTAGTCTGTCACCTTTTTCAGATGTAGATCATGATGTTTCGACTGCCTACTGCTAGTTTTCATCAAGTGACGAGGTTGATTGTTTTATTTTTTTGTCCTATTTTTTTTCTCAGCACATAAATTTTCCCCTTAAAGGCCCATGTTCACCCAATCTGCTTTGCGCGCTT
Source organism: Dendrophyllia cribrosa (assembly GCA_024195265.1). Classification (NCBI taxonomy): domain Eukaryota; kingdom Metazoa; phylum Cnidaria; class Anthozoa; order Scleractinia; family Dendrophylliidae; genus Dendrophyllia; species Dendrophyllia cribrosa. The sequence continues at coordinate 17,167,734 of JAJLRJ010000002.1, read as the reverse complement.
GTGTTTTTGTTTTGAAACCGTTCAGTTGTTCAATGTAGCATTACAATTGGTTGGCACGTCGATTTTTCGATTTTCCGTCTGTGCGAAAATCAGCCCAGGCGCGCAAAGCAGATTGGGTGAACATGGGCCTTTAAGCTTTAGGTCATTAGGTCAAAAGCCTGTTGGAGTTTAACTTTAAGTTAGTTTCGGTGGCATGGAGTGACTGATTCATTATTGGACTTACCTCGTCTGAAGTATTGCTGTTTTGTCTTAACCCATTCCCACAAATCTGTACATGCGGCAGTGGCTGGTCAATACTATGGCTATGATTATGAAGTGCGTGGTGATTATTAGGGTTCACATTGTACAGCTGCAACTGAACATCAGCGATGCCTGCTCCAGGTATTTGACTCTTTGACTTGTCAAGGTCCTTGAAAAATAATGCAAATTATTACATAATTATTAAGGAAAAAATCACCCCAGCCTTACCCTTGAGTTTTCAAATTTAACTCTGACCAACAAATTCAGCTTGTATCAGAAAATATCAGTGATGGTAACTGGAAAAGAATGTGATATTGCAGTTGAATTAAATACAAAAGGCTACATTAATAGTTTTGTCTTTTGGACAAAGATGTTACATACTTGGCACAATGTTCATCTCCTTCACCTCCTTCAAATGTATGTTTTCGTAATCGTTTATAAATTTATAATCAAGCTTTCTGAAAATATATAGCTTGTTGGGGTTTTAATAAGGCATAGAGCAATAATAAGGGGGTTAATTCTGATACTTTAAAAAGCAATAATCATGCACATGTTACTACAAAAAAAGAACCTTACCATTCCCTCTTGACTATCATCACGTAAAGACTTCTCTTTGAACCTGACAATCATTTTCATGACATATTCCAAAAAAAAGAACAAGTAGATGCCACTGACGATCACAAGACATTTCCACAAGTATGAAATATCGTCGTCAAGACCAAAACCAAATGCCTACCAGAAGAAAAAAATTGTTACTGTTCAGTCAAACTTCATACAGATAAGTTATTCCGTTAACTAAAATGACCACGGTTAGACTTATTAATATTAACAGTTACCTTTTAGGGTATTGAGCCAAAAAATATGACAGAATAAAACATGTGTTGTTTTAGCATTAGAACCTCTTAGCAGGGATGTAGACTCAGTTTTTAATTGGCGGGAATATAGAACTGACAGACGGGTAAAAAAGAGAAAACCGTAGTCCTTTTAAAGCTGCACTTGGTTTTTACAGCCGGAAAAATTAAGTTCACAGCCGGGTAATTTCCCCAGTTCCCGGCTATTATCTACATCCCTGCTCTTAGGGGTACAAAATTCATTTGAGCCACGCCATCAAACAAAATTCTGCACCTTTATGGTGGTGACTAACACCCCTGTCATTTTAAATGGAAGTCCCACCTGGGGCAAAAATGAAGCAAATGTATAATTTATTATGTAGCTTGGATCACAACGTTCTCTTTTTTTTACTTAACCCTTTAACTGGCAATCGTACATATTCGTACGAGAATCACTAGTAGTGATTTAAAAATCTGCAGCTTTCACATATCTACACAAATGATAGTAATGATCCCTTGTTAGGGCAAAACGATAAGTTTCATAGCATTAACAACCAACCACTTGACTACAACTATGGATTTCCGCTGCATATGGTTGTTCATTCGGCAGCAAATCCAGAAATGCCCGTTTGCTACTTCCCAGGAAAACAACAAAAAATTTAACGCACATCTTTGCATCAATTTGTTTTAATGAAAAAGTAACTCTAAATCCAAAAGTGTACATTTGCAGCTAACTTCGAACCTATTCCCCTGCATCCACTTAGAAAAATTCCCATCAATATTTCAACAGACCGAGTAATTTCCATTCAATCAGAGCTATTCTTGCAAACTTATAATATCCTTATGCACGACCGAAAGGAATTCTGGGTAATACAACCATACCGGCGGCATGCAAGTCTACCTACCTCTGTCTGATATATTTTTTATAAGTGTCGAGCCACCCAGACCAACTGGCAAAATATTGCATTCTTTAGAAGTCAAAAGTCGTCCAAATTGCCTCGGTAGGTCTCGAAATCCAACCACAGAAGGGCCAGAGAGACAACTTCACTCATGGACCGCCATGTTTTGCTACAGATACTTTTGGCGTTCCAGTCATAGTCAAATCATCTCTCACCTCTGGTTTCTTTCAGACGTTTGCCTCTGCCCACCATTCCAGCTTAATGATGCCAGCCTGGGGGTTTCTGCAGTGAAAAATGACTCGAAAAAGCACTTATAAACCAAATTCTTATCAGATTCGAGTCCGTGTGATCGCTAATCGAGCGAGCAACGGCTGAATACTGATGTCACAATGAAAATTCGAGCCCACGTTGATTTGAAACAGCGTATATTTTTATGTGAGCTATTTATATGCAGTCACGAAATTCTACAGATTGCCTAGCCCCACAAAACTGCTTTGGGAACCCAAAGAAATTTGACGGTTAAAGGGTTAAGGGAGGTACATATTACATGAATTTGTACAATTAATACGAGTTAACCAATAAACAGTGGTCATCCATCTGTACACTGTAGTTAAACCATAATGTAGGATTCAAGAGTGGACAAGTCCTGGCCAGTTAATCAGTGCTTATAAAATAATAATTTATTAATAACCACTATGGCTAATTAACATACATTTACCAGTATAAGTGTACTGGTACATGATATGAGTTAACCAATAGTGGTCATCTGTCTGTAGGTAGAACATAACATAGGATTCAACTCAAGAGTGGACAAGTCCTGGCTAGTTAATCAGTGCTTGTAATTATATTGAACATAACAGCTAGTAAGTGTATGTACACCCTTTTTTATTTCAAAGGGTTGAAATCTCTGCACTTCTCTGGACATCATTGTTCAAAGTGCCTATCACCCCTAGAAAGTTATTTTCAGAATCAACTCTATATACATTGAATAGTTGAATGGTAAAATATTTCTGGTTTTGAACGTCGCGTTTGTGAGTTATAGTGATTTGAATTTACAAAATGCTAATTAGGTGAAAACAAGTAGTTGTATAATAAACGATTCCCGGGTTGACATCATCTAATTAGCATTTTGTAAATTCAAATCTCTATAACTCACAAACGCGACGTTCAAAACCAGAAATATTTTACCATTCAACTATTCAATGTACATAGAGTTGATTCTGAAAATAACTTTCTAGGGGTGATAGGCACTTTAATTGCTTATGTCACTGTTTACAATATTACTAATATTAAGAACCAGAAGTTTTCTGACTACTGTGCTGGCCATGCAAAAACCGGATTGGACTTATTAGTCCAGCCACATATAGTTTACATTGTGCAAATTTTCCTGAAAATACTTACATGTGGGACAAGATGAAATACTCCACTTCCGCTTAACACACCGACGGCAAGGGACACCATAAACAAGAGAAGAATCTTGTAAAATGATTGATTCATAAATGGTACAACAAAAGCTCCAAGAAGAGAGGCGCAGCTGATAATTGTTACTGACAGGAAACCATATCCCCATGCTGAAAACAAAATCACAAGATCAACAAAAGAAAGCAATATTTTGTCAACATGTTTCAATAATCAGAAAATTATATCTCAAAAGGTAACATTTGATAAAAGGATAAATGCAAACTACAAGTATTTTTTTTTAGTTTTGCTTGGAATTGCTTAAGTTTTGTCAATGACTTGATAGAAGGTTATTATTTAATTACCCCATGCTTTTGTCACAATGAACCATAATTATGTAAGATGACACAATTATGTACATGTAAGATGACACAATCTGACAGTTAACAGTGTGAAAAATTATTTTTCCAAGGTCATGTCATATCTACAACTGGCTGTGTTCTCTTATGTTATTATTTTTGCATGAACATGAATAATTTTTTTTCCTTATTTGAAGAAGAGAAGAAGAGGCCCAATAATATCTTGATGTGAACTAAACTTTGTGGAGGCTATATGTGGTGGTATAGTGGCTAGCGTGTTGGACTTTCAACCTGACAGTCAGTGGTTTGAGGCATGGTATCTACTGTCATGTTATTTCCTTAGCAAAATGGTTGCTGGCAACATTATGTTGCCAGGAACTCTAGGCATGTAGGCCTCCTGTGGCGAGTTTGCAACTTTACCTCTTACCATTTTGAAAACTGACATCTATGAAACACTCTCAAAGTAGCTGGCATGAGAGCTTGAACTGTACAATTTCATATTTGTTGAGTACCGTAATGGTTTGAATGATTTATTTATTTACAAACTTTGCCAAAAAGGCAGGGACACAGAGCATATGCTCCCTTATGAGGTCCCCTTACCGCCCGGGGTGCTTATTTACTTTTGGTGCATGAAGCTTATAAGGGAGGGCGCTTATTGGAGAGTGCCCGGCACTAATTTATTTTTTTGACATACACAATGCGAGCCTAAAAAATAACTTTTAATGAACAATAACAGGAAATTTACAATTCAAATTGTCAGAACAATTTTAAAAATAGTTTGCATAGTAAGGATATACATGTAATTTGCTATTATACCTCCATGTCTTCATTGTCACTTTCTTTGACAAGAGATCGACATGTAGCTTTCTGGAGTAGCATCTCCAACTCTGAATAAAGGGGCTCTAAAAACAACACTTGGGGCTGGGGGGCACATATTAGAAAGGAGGCGCTTATTGGTAGGAAGGTGTTAAATTGAATCATTATGTAATAGCAGACTATTTAACAATTACACTAAGAAAAGGAGCACTTACCTTGAGCTTTACTTTGTTTTCCGCTTCCTTCCTCATCTTCAGCACTTTCCAACAAACAAGCTTTACTTTCAATTTGTTCTACTATTGCTGGACATATCCTTTCAAATGAATCCTGGTTCAGTCCATCAGAATCAATTGAGAAGGAAGCAAACAGAGCTTTGGCAGAATAACACTGTATCAAATTAAACAAGTAACAAGCATGTCTGGTCAGCTTAAACAAAATGGCCATAAATTACGTCATTTGTGGAATCATGCTTTAACTACGTAGGATGTGGCAATGTCCATCATTTGCTGGCAAATTGTGTATTCTAAATTAAATTAAATTTCAACTTGTATCTGGCTTTACGGTACCCTAGTCAGTTCCAAAAGTAGCGCTCCCCCCCCCCCACCCCGAAAGTAACGTTAATTTTCAGACCTTTCTAGTAATTTCCTAAAGTAACTGCCTACCTGAAAGTAATGGCTCTCCCGAAAGTAACGGGCTACCCGAAAGTAATAGTCCAATCAATACCATGGTGACATCTCCATGTAGATGGAATAGCTTAAGGTAGTACTGGAGGCAAAATTGGTGATTTTTTGCACTTTTTACTTCGAAAGAAAAATTAAGAAAATATTTACCCCAGAAGAGTGAAATTTTCAGAGCTAATACAGAATTATATCTAGATGGTAAAAATAATTTCAGTTGTTCGAAATAATTCAAGGAATTCATGGAATTTAAGGGGGTGGTGTGACTGTCCTTTTTTAAGGGATCAACCACCACTGAAAGGGGATTTAACTGTTTGCAATAAAAATTGTCCCAAAGATATAACATGCAAAGAGACAAATTTTCACCGGAGTGCGTCACTGGAAAGCAAAAAGGAACAATTTAAAGATAAATAATATAAACTCGCCTTTGGATGAAGTTTGTCACCTTGTCCTGTCCTCGATATCTTGAGAAATATGACGCACTCCGGTGAAAACGTTCGTAAACACATCTAGTTTCTTTCCTTCAAATTTCATACCCTTCTGATTTATCGTTCACATAAATTCACATTTACTGCGTACTAATACGGAAATTCAAAGCAAATTTTCCCAGGAAAATCGAGCATAACTTGAAGAAATTCACCGCAATCGTTCTATTACTTTCTCACACACTGGTGGCCATGTTGTTGATGCCTGCAATACCGTTTTCCAGTGGAAAAACACAAGAGAATTGTCCCAAATTTGGTTATTATGCCCTTATTCGTGATGCCATTATTCCTGCGAAACCAATCATAGAATGACATTATAAATAATGACGCCATGCATGGTAACGCCACCTTGTCTGACAGCAAACAGATCAAATTTCCGTTGCATTGACAGCTCTTTCGAGTTCTTGCGTTGAGGATTATATTTTTGCGCTAAGTTATTACGAAGACAATGTTTATGGCTGCTAGTGAAAAAAAAAACAAAAATTAATGATTTGAATCTTTTCTGCCGCGCGGGTGCTTCGTTGAGAATTTTGCTTGACTCAGACATACTTCGAAATGCTGGGTGGACGATTATAGAGCATAAAGACTCGTCCCAACGGACACATTTACCTGTTATTGTTACCCATTGAAAGCTCGATCACGGTGCTGAAGAGCTTCTTCCATTTTAAAAGGTCTGGCATGAAAGAGGGCTTTATTTTGCGAACGCAGAGGTTCTATCTCTTCTGTCAATGAGAGTTTCATCTTTTAGTTTACACATGTACATGTACATGTACTTATTTATAACAAATCTGTCAACACAACACTCTTTGGGGATTTATTAGACCCATGAAACCTTGTCCAGCACAGTATGCCATCTTTGTTTTTCCCGCGAAAGGACCCTTGGAAACGAAACTTTGTTCTTTATATTTCTGAAACGCGTTGTTTCTCAGACCCTAAATTTCGCATGCAGGTTTCTTTATATATGCTCTACAAAGTCACAAATTATTAATGCAATCCAAAAGGTTCACCTTAGCCTCCAGTACTACCTTAGTGTTTTACTGTACAAGAATGCCAAAGAATACCAAAGAATCAATGAAAAAGAGAGAATTTAAGTGACCTTATGGTTATTCTGCATTTGTGTTTACTATTATCTTTTTTTCTTCAATTACCCACATATTTTAGCTGCCCGAAAGTTACTTCCGCCTGAAAGCAATGGCTACCCGAAAGTTGCAGCCCCTTAGGCCTGCTAAATCTGAAAGTAACATGGGACGCTACTTTCGGAACTCTACTAAACTAAAAAATATAAATTTCCTGTGCAGTGTAGACTTCAAAATTTATGCTGTAATTATTGTTTTTTTTGAAAACATGTGCTTTTCTAGCTGTTTCTGTTAGAGAAAGCTGATGTTCCAAAATGTTGACACTTGAAAGTTTGTTCCTTGATGAAGGCAGCATTGCCAAAACCTTAGCTTTCTTTTCTTTTCAACAAACAGCTTCATTTTTCATGGCTGCAAATATTATCAAAGTGGATGTACATCTCAGGAAACAATGAGCTTTACGCAAAATGGTCAAAGGTCATGTTTGTGGGTCAGACGATTGGTGGATTTTGATCCATTTTGTCAGTTTCTCCATAATTATTGTTGATGGCAGCATAAAATGTAAAACAAAGTTCAAAAGTGAACCAAATAAAGTTCAATTCTGAAGTTAAAAGGGGTTTGAACTTCAGAGTTGGCATGTTATTGAAAGGCACATGAAGTCTACCCAGTGCAGGAAAGTTATTTTTATTAGCAATACCATAAAGCCACAATCTCGGACAAAACTGTTGAGACAGTTAGGCAAATTGTGAGCATTTCTTAGCATTTAAAAGGAATTATCATATCTACCTCCCCCTACCCCCCCACAAAACAATGTTATACATACTCAAAAAGTATCCCTGGTCTCTGAGCAACCCTTCTAAAGCAACATTGAACGGAGGAGGGAGAGGAGGGCTTCGATAAATGTGATTTTTGACAGGATATTACACTAACGGTTGTCTTGCGCGCGGAAACACTACTGTCTCAACGAGTTCTGTTGGAGATTGCAGATACAAGTTTAAAGTTCATGCCATTTACATTGTAAGCAAATGAAGAACATTGCCACGTCCTGGACTGTCACACAAACAAAAGTAAGCTTAATAGTGTAACTAATAAAATAAACACAAAAATAATTTAAGAAATGTCTGCAAGTTTGTTTGTGAAGGTATGTACCGAAAAACAGAAATTTAATAGTTTATGTGAAGTGAGCCTTGACTAAACTGAGAAGAGGGTTGACGTCGAGCAAATCAGGGGAATTCCATGTGGTGATCAAACTGCCACGTGTGCTCGATTCAATTGACCTTGACATAAGAGTATTCGATCGTGAAATTCCCAAGTCTCGACTGATTTAAAAGCAAGCAGAATAAAGTTCATTCAACAGCAATAATGTGATTTTTAGCCCAAACCTAACAGTCTAAACAGTAAAAACACGCTTACTCGCAAGGTCATAAGAATCTTAGGTGATCTTTTGTCACCAGAATCACAGCAAGACGTCAGAACAAAGTAATAATATTTAAGCTTTACCTTACTGAGTCGAAGAGCCTTTTGTAGCTACTTCTCTTCTTAGAAGAGAAATATTGTAGCTACTTCTCTTCTCAGAAGAGAAATAGCTACTATGTCATCGAGTGTGTAAGTCCGTAAGTGGTCCAATCTTCGGATTGTGTTCGGAACATATATCGGTTTTATTAATACTTGAAACAAAACGAAAGCCAAACCATCAAGGCGAATTTGTTTTAACATTCAGTAGATTCGATAAAAGTATTTCTATCGAAAGTAAAATACTTCACTTCAACAACCATCATACATAAGCTTAAGCTTAGTCTCACAAGCTCACTTTATTTTCTAAATCTTAGATCTCTTACCTCTGAATGCCCATTTTTCACACCATTTCCCTTAGCTGATCCACTACTGCTTTTCTGTTCTTTAGTATAAATCGATCCAATTTTAACTTCTTTCATCAGAGCTTTAAACTGCTGTAAGTTCATAGATTTGTTTGTGCCATATTCTTCGAACAAGCTATCAACAAAGGACTGCGCAGCGGGTCCATTGAGGCTCCGAGCGTCTTCATGCGAGAAAACATGAGAATCTGTCGTTTGAATAAGCGCAAAAATGCAAAGCAGAACAACAACTTGGTAAGCTTTCGGTAAATCCATTGATCATTTGTTCAACAATATGAAGGCACTGAAATTTTAGGTGCGACACTTCCTCCGGTGCACAAGCACACGAAAATTTTGTTTGAGCGATGACAGACTGACGATTCACGTTGTCCGGCACGTTCGAAAGAATATATGCTGTGTAACCAGGTTTTCTGTCATTTGAGTCAAAATATTAATTTGTTACCAGATCCTGGGGTCACAACACTTGCAGTTTTTACACGTGTAAAGTTACACGTGTAAAGCTAAAGTCCGACTTGTAAATACAGTCGAACCTCCACTAACGGACACCTCCCTTAAACGGACACCAAATCGCGGTCCCGGCGATTTATCCTTTCCAGTACTACATTTTTAGGGAAACAAAAGAAACGGCAAACTGATCCTTTAATACGGCAGAAAAACTAGTCTCCCACGCAGCCGTTATTTGTCTCGTCACGCAACGCTCCTTCCCACTAACGGCTGCTCAAACCTGGACCACATTTCTTGTAGAAAATCAGAAAACGGCAAACTGATCCTTACGGCAAGGCGATGAAAGAGTAAACAAAAGAATAAAACAAAATATATATATATATATATTCAAACAAATTTACCACATTTCTTGCCCGATTTAACTGTAAGTTAATCACAGTTGCAGTGCCATTTTCAGAACTTGCTCGCGCCAAATTCGCTACGCGTGACTCGTCCAATCATAGCATGCGTTTTATCGTGTATATTAATGATCCTCTTTCGAGGCAGGCTGGTTCGTATCTATTGTAATTAAGGACAACAACGCACAGGTGATGGGTAAAATCAGGGTGGCAGGGCCAGGGAAGCGCCGCTAGGGAACCCCCCAGGGACCAGGAGAGGAGTGCCCTCCTGGGGGGAGAGCAGATCAGGTGGTACCGGGGATAGCCACCCTGGACGGGCTCCGGATCTGTCTCCAGTAGGGTGAGGCCCATATCTCTAGTCCACGGAGGCTAGAGAACCAGGAGAGGGGTGCCCTCCTGGGGGAGGGGAGGGGGGGGGGGGGGGGGGGGGGTTCTTGACCAATATTTGGGTGTAGGAGTGCCGCTGAGGGTCTGAGGCACTGATCCTGTTTAGGACAAAAATAACCGAAAATACCTACCCTGTATAGGACAACACCCTCTATTTAAGGACCCTGTCTAGGATACGGCTCGTGCGTGCGTGGTACCATAGTTAATAGAATAAACTGGTTATGAAACTCAGTCAGTCCTTTGTTATATGCTTTTGTTATCCATTTCTTTCGTTCGTTTGCCTTGACCCTGCACAAAACACAAAAGGTATTGAAATTCATATGAGCAACTGACCAGTACAAACTTTTGGGCTCTCACGTTAAACAAAACAATGTGCACGGTCACGGTTCGTTCAACATAAAACAAAGCAGCTTTGTACACTCTTTTTGGAATAGGCCATTTCCGAGTTGCCTTCAGCCTCTCTATCAAAGCGAGGCTAGGTGCGAAAATGAGTTTTCATTCACATGCAAATAAAACTTATTTACATGTGAATGAAAACTCATTTTCATATGAAAGGTTTCGCACCTAGCCTCGCTTTGATAGAGAGGCTAAAGGCAACTCGGAAATGGCCTATTTGTTGAGCTTCATAACCAGTTTGTTCTATTAACTATGGTGGTAATTGATATGAGTTTAAAAATTATGGCAGACGCATCCTTTGAAACGAAAACGACTTCGCCTTCGCATGAATATACTAATCACGACAAGGGAAGTCACCACAAGCGCTAAGTTAACTGGAACCATACCCTGTTTAGGACAGATTCAGACCCCGTTTAGCACGGATTCACGTTAAATTATATACCCAGTTCAGGACAAAAATGTACCCTCACTCCCCCCCTCCCCGGGTCTCCAGCATGGTAGCTGTTTTGAAATTCTTATGGATGCAAGTGGTTACTTTTGTACACTTTCTCATCACTAGTCAGTTTAGTTTATCACCCGTCAAAACCCTTCACCAATCATATTCATTGTTTTTGTTATTCTTTAGTTTTTTCAAAATCACTTGTATAACGGTTTTACAGTTGTAATCATTTATAGTGCTAGCCCCCGAAGAAGCTTTGTTTTGCAAAGCGAAATATTGGGCACTATTATATTCAACTTTCATTTTATTCTATTTTATTTGCTTCTGCTTCTGTTTTTCTGCCGTAAGGATGCATGTTCCCCGGAAAATTTTTCAACCAGTCAATTGGTAGAAGTGAAACAACTACGTGTAAAACAATTTTATTCTATTATTTTTATGAACCACATGGGAGACACAGGTCTGATAGGGAAGGGGTCAACCGTCTTCGCTCTGATTCAAATCGCTTCCAAAACGACTAAAAAAGACACAGGAAAACAGGTAAAAAACAATATTTTTAATAAATGATTATGTTTTTGCTAATACAGCGTTTGGATTCCCTGTGCTTTTAGTAATGGTTTCTTCCAATTTCAAGACAATAAAATAAGCTCAAATTAAGCTCCTGACCATAATCATGAAAACACGATATTTCAGCAGGGACACATGTTCCTTTAAGTTCGTAAAAATGTTTTAAAAGGGCGCGAAAATCAAAGATGGCGCTTGTAAACAGAAGATTTTTGCTCTCAAAGCCACTTCCTTCCATGCATTGGCCTTCTTGTTCCCGTCTTTGAAATCCGTAGATTTTCTGTCGTGAATTGCTGGGTATTTTCTAATAATATTCATTAAATTGACGTTGTTTTGAGAAGAGAATTTAGTTTTATCGACTGAGTCGATAAGGTAAATTGACCACCGTAAAAAGATTCAAATAGCTGACGTTTCGAGCGCTAGCCCTTCGTCGGAGCGAATCAAGGGATTGTGGGTAGTGTGTGGTTTTATATAGTAAGTGGTGGAGCTACGCTATTGGTGGAAATTTGGTGACGTGAAAATCAAATGTAAATTAGTTGAATGAAAAGCGTTCGGTGATTCCGTGGGGTTTGAGAGTGTCGATTTGAAAGATGATTTTTTGTTCTAAGTTTTTACGACTTTCTGTGTTACCCTGGTGTAGGGAAAGGCCGTAGATTGTCATGTGCTGTTTAGAATGATTAGTACGATTGAAATGACGCGCGACTGGTTTGGATGTGTCTTTGCCATTTTTTTCAACGTCTCGGAGATGTTCACGAAAACGGTCGCCCTGTCTTCTCCCTGTTTCGCCAATGTATATCTTTTTGCAAAAAGCACATGTTATGCAGTGGATAAAATTTATGGAGATGCATGTGAAACGATCAGTGATTTTAATAGATCGTTTGGGTCCCGTTATTTTGTCCGCGTTGTGAATGAAAGGACAAGTGTAAAGGGTGCGTTCCTTTGGGATGATCTGGATCCGGATCACTGATCCAAGATCACTCGGATCATGAAAGGATCAAAGGGACCGATGAATCCACTATGGAGAAGGATTTATCGGTTCATTTGATGCAGCATGATCCGAGTGGGAGGGGATGCGCTCCACTGTTGTGTCGAGACACCAATGGTTGATCACGTTAACGACGATGCACCCCCTCTTTATTCACTCCGGCCTCTCCTAGCCTGCGTAGCTCAGTGGCGATCGCGCGCACCAACAAAACTGCCAGCTATGCAGGCTATCCTCTCCATGCGAATCAATTATTTCCCCAATACGAACAGAACAAGTTACGTTAATGTTATGGCTCTTTTACGAATTTGGCGACAGCATAGTTCATCTTTCAGCAAACGCGAAACATCTTAGTTCTCCATGCCACTTTTGCACACTTTTTGTGATAATTGTGAACCAGGCAGCCAGGAAACGGGAAAACAGTTTACAACATTTATTTCGAAAACAATTAAGTGAAATCAAGAGAGAATGATCTAGTTCATTTTCTCTCGGTGAAATCAGTTCGTATAAGCGGTCCAAATAGCAAAATTCGGAACGCTCAGGGAATCAGTCAAACTGCTAATTCAGATCGTGAACAATAGCCTATACCGGGCGTTGAGATAATGGGAGCCCTGCTCTTTCGCGCCCATAAATATTCTTCGCGTATTACAAAATCAAATCAAATCAATAAGTATTTAACACGCGAGTACCATAATTTTACTTCACATATCTTAAGGTGATTCCTCAGAAATAAAATTTGATGAACAACCTTTTTGAAACTTTCCCTAGTTGTTCCCTATCAGGCATTGCTTGGAAAAATACAATAAAGACATAGGTCACCATGCTTGCGAAAGAGATGTGATGACTAAGTTTATTCCAGTGTGCTGATTACCTATCGCACGCTTGCTTATTTGATCTGTTCACCTTACTTTAGCTGGAAGTATAGTTCAAATGGAATACTTGGAAAAAAGCAAAAGGTATAACGCAACGACCATCGTATATGATATATAAAAAAGGCACACAGCCTCAAACAGCACTGTCTCAAAACGTTCCTTCCCTGCATGATCTCAAGGCCATAATTTTATGCCCATGAGTACTGGGCATGTGCACGTTTTTTGCGATAACTTTTTTTTTCCTGACGAAAAAAATTCTGAAACTCTTTCAACGCCAAGAGGATGATTTTAACACCAAAGCTATGCAATAAAAAAATAAGTCACCGTGCTAGTTTAGGAGAAAACAACTACTTTACTTTTGGCGGTACTTCATGCTTACAAAATTGTCTATTGTTATTCAGATTTGCCAACCGTTAAACAAAACAACTCTTTATTTCAGCAGTAAATAAATCAGAAGTAAAATCAAAACCAATCGTGACTTACTCGCACGCGTTTTCCCGCGCTTGGCGCCGCCTCTATACATTTGCTTCGAGTTCTGATTGGTTCATTGGATTGTCTGCGTCTGTTGTGATTGGCCAGAGAAATTACTTTGGTTTTGGTTTTAAGAGACTCAATTGAAAACTGGTCTATATACAAGCCTGTACATGTACCACGATTATTAAGCAAAGAGAGAGCAAAACGCAAAAAAAGATTCGGAAGAGACCATAACAAAATTCCGGCAGATTTTGACAGGATATCAATTGAGATACTTGACCCAGAAAAAGCACACCTAGGTATGCACGCCGCAGGAAAATGGTGCATCTTCCAATCTCTATACTCTGTGAATACAGCCGCCTCCCTGTACTCCCGAACACCATTTTTTTGTTTTGAAACAATGCTGGCATCATGTTAATAGTCACGGTGTGTCTTCCTTGAAGTGATTCTGTAAATGTTGAAGAGACTGCCTCCTGCAGTCTTGAATGCCAGTGCACCCATTATCACCATGACCATGTATGCACACACTAGTGATGCCACATACTGGTGTTTAGCATTAAGAAGTGTCTGTTGAGGAAAACCATGAAGCAGTTTAGGATTTCCCTGATACCACTGGGCACAGGGTGCGGGGGAGTCCAACGTTATTCTGGCTCATCAATTTTAATATACAAATTAATGATCTAATTGGAGTAAAAATGTGAACAAAACCAAATAAAGCGAATATGTGATCTTGCTATGCGTCTGCTACCCCTTGGCCCTGGTCTGGTAAGATATTAAAGCAGCTAAAAGCTGCATACAGCAATTATGTGGGTGTGTAATAATAATAATAATAATAATAATAATAATATTTATTTCTTATATTGTGCTTTTTCTATAAAAATAATCAAAAGCGCATTACAATTTATTAATATAATAAAATCTTACAAACTGATAATAAAACTACCGACTAATCCTTACGAATTAAAATCTATTATAAAATTGAAAATTGTGCTTAAAAGAATCTTTTTCTATAAAAATAATCAAAAGTGCATTACATGTACAATTACATTACATACCGCTGTTTGTAGAAGATTCCCAATAAAATTGACCCTACAACAGAACCATTACACTATACTTACCAACAATGAGACCAAGAGATGACTTGCTACAACAAGGAAAATATTGAACCACTTCTTTTCATCCCAGGCATTAAACCAGATAATTCCCCAGAATGTGTTCAAAAGCACAAAACAGGATGTTAAGAAAGCTGCAAAATAACAGCAAAAAATAATAATTTATTACAGGGTGTACAAGTCATGTACATTGTAAACATCTATTTTTTTCTCTCTTCAAAAAGAAAATTTAAAAACAAATTTAAAATAAAAAAAATAAAAACATTTTTGAACATATTTGATATAAACATAATAATAATAATAGCACATGTACATCCCAATTCTGGGCACACATTTCCATAATACGGACACCTTAATAATATAGACAGCTCACTTGAATTCCTTTTTTAATACAGATATCTTCATAATACAGACGGTTAGCTCTTTCCCTTTAGTGCCAGTAAAAGATAGGTTCAACTGTAACACAAAACTTACCAGAGACAATAAGGAAATTTTGAGGGTCACCCTTCAGACCTAAGGTACCTGGACCAGTGATGTCTGCTAGTACATTTACCATGGCAAAGAGACCACTTATTATACCATACCCTAGACCAGAAACTGAAACGAAAAAATCATGACATCATTATTGCAGGGTTCAATAAAAATGGGGTGGAAATCAGCTTCCCACAACCACGCCTACATGTAGATGATAATCGAATACCAGTCAACAGGTGCAAAAAATGGTTACCAGTGGAAAAAATCTGTGCCAAAAATTAGCAGTTTTAACCCTATCATTCCCAGAGTCAATTTTATATGAAAACATATATAGCGTATATAGCGTAGTTCTAACTTTTGAGTCTGTGGATGAAATCCTATCATGTGAGTCACCATTCAAATGAAACCTCTTTGGCAGTACTTTTGCATGGTACTGGTCATTTCTTTTTGTTTTTCAATATTAATTTTAACAAAATGAAAATAAATGTGGGATTTGTTTTTTAGTTTTGAATTTTGGCACTTTTGAAAGTTAAAGGGTTAAACAGCAATTTTATTTAGTTTTTTGGCAAAAATTGACACTTACAACATGGGCCTTTCTCTTTCAGAATGAAGCATTTCTTTTTATTATGTACAGTCAAATCTCTCGAAACAAAACCCATGTAAGGTGGATACCCCTCCAAGGCAGACAACAGCAGCTGACTGGTTCCGGCTGAATTTTACTTGTTTGTCTGTAACTTAACTCTTTATAAGTCAGACACCTCTCCAAGGTAGACAGCTAACTAGCTGGTCCTGAGTGTCCAGCTAAGGGAATGTTTACTGCTGTACAGCTGTACATATATATTTTTTTTAATTTTAAGTACAAGAACATGAGTGGGATACTTACCATAAGCAATTCTGTGCTTCCTCAGAGGGTCCGACTGGTGATTGATTATTGAAAGAAGACCTTCATCTGCTTTCCTGAATGAAAAATTGACACATCTGAGTTACAACACTGAGCATGCACAGTCAACTTCCGCTGTAACAGACCCCACTGGGACCAGAATTTGGTGCCCGTAATAAAAAGAGTATGCGCCTCACATGGGACTTTGAGTCCCATTCTCTCCTTTTCCCTTTGGTACATTTTTAATAACATGTACATCTTAGTTTGTTATTTTGCATTGAATAGGGTTGTTAAAAAAGTATGTAATTTACATGTAGCTGTACAGACGTAGTTACATGTATTTTCAGTAAATCTTGTTCATATAGACTTTACAAGGTGTCTATTATATGACAGTCTCCTCGAGGCAGGAGTTACCAGACTGTATTATTTGTGTTCTTTCTATTTGTCCTGATGACCATATAATGGTAAAATCAGTCACTCAAGATCAAGCTGCAGGTGACCCACTTAGCCAGAGCTCAACCCAGTTTCTATATTATGAAGCAACTAGGACTACTCTCCCCTGGATGGGATGTTAGTCCATTGCAAGGTGACCCTCAGTGTTTTGTTGTCAGTACCTATAAATACACCTTAGTGGAGAGAGACAATGTGGAGTAAAGGTGCTTGTTTAAGAAACAGCATGATGGCCAAAGCCTTGAACCACTGATCTTCCGAGTCTGCTAATAATTGACCCACTCACAGCTCAAACATTTGAAACAGCGTTGTTTGTCTTACCTCATTATTTTGTAGAAAGCCAATCTAAATAGTTCCTGGAATATGACAGAAAATGCAATGCCAAATGCCAGATGTTTCTTGAGAGGCGACACCACAGTCCACCAGATTGAAGATAGCAGCAGTGAAAGTAACCAGAAAAATGCACTGTAAAAACAATAAGAATTTGATTACTCTCTACTAAATAAATTACTTCAAACTCTGAACACATGGTTTCTTATATTAAGAAGATATTTTTTAAACTTGGTCAGCAAATTGAAAGCGATACTTATTTGGTCTGTTATAATCAAGTGAGGCCTTTAAGCTACTGTATCCAAACCCGAAAAAGCCTGATAAAAAATCAAGACTTTTTAACGGGAATCGAACCCATGACCTTTGCGTTACCGGTGCGATGCTCTACCAACTGAGCTATCAAAGCCACATATTGGGAGCAGGTCAAATGTGAGTTCATGTGGAACTACACGAGGACGAAGTAGACTCGGCCCTAGTCTAAGTTCAGTAATCATTTGTTGTCGTCTGTCAGTAGCATCATAAATAAAGTAAGTTATAATCAAGTGAGGCCTTTAAGCTACTGTATCCAAACCGGAAAAAGCCTGGAAAAAAAAAAAAAAAACGTGACGGTCACGGGATCGATTCCCGTTGAAAAGCCTTGATTTTTTTTTTCAGGCTTTTTCGGGTTTGGATACAGTAGCTTAAAGGCCTCCCTTGATTATAACTTACTTTTATTTTATTTATGATGCTACTGATGGACGACAACAAATGATTACTGTAATTTGGTCAGTTAACTGTAGAAATCTACAAACATCTGTCTGAATACATTCAAGCTGAAGGCAGATTGGTTTGGTTTAATTTATTATTAATTAACAAACTCCAAGAATGCCGCTATGTTGTTCCTGATAAATCGGTTTGACGTTGAAAGAGCATTAACCATACAGAAACATTTCTTGTTCCATTGTGTACATATGTCCTTTTGAGCCTACTAGAATCAGCGATGGCAAAGAGAAAGAAAACTGATTGATGTGTTCAGCATATCACAACCATGGAAAAATGAAAAAAAAATTGAGTTCCCAACAAGAACTGGATGGATGCTCTAACCAACTAAGCTACGAGAGAACTTTGGTGAGTCACAATATGTTAGGTTTGACTACCAGCTGCTGTTCGGGAAACGAGCCCGTACTCCTCCCCCCGATGACTGGAAGCGTGAACTTGTTATTGTTAACTTTCTCCAATCAGAAGCTTGTCTGCTCAAATCGAGCAGGCTAATAAATGATTTTTCTAGAGCATAATTTCAAAATGGCAGATGTGAAGGAGTTGTTTGATTTGGCATGCGATCGTGTTGTAGAGAGATTTAAACTTGAAAATCTCAAAGTTTTACAACCGAAAGCGCTGGAAAAGCTGGTTTATGATGACGATTTGTTTGTTATTCAACCTATGGGATCAGGAAATTCCCTTATTTTCCAATCCGCACAGATGATTTTCGATATTGTGAAAGGGACGAGTTTTAAGTCCATTGCTGTCGTTATTTCACCCCAGACTTCGCAAATGGAATACCAAGTAAAATTCCTAAAATCAATAGGCATTGCTGCTGAGCTTATTGGGCGAAGATCAAAAGGACGAGGATGCGATTAAAGGCATTGAAAGGGGAGACTGCGAGATTGTCTTTGGATTACCAGAGTCATTTTTGTGTTTTCATCAATGGAGGAAGATGTTGTCGAGTGAAGTCTATGAAGAGAGATTGTGCCTCATTGCTGTGGATGAAGCTCACTGTATTTCACGCTTATTTACGTATAGACATATTGACAAGATCTGGCGTGACATCACATGTGTTTGACATATCCAGTGACCATTAGAGATGCAGAAATTAAATTTTGAATTTACGTCACAGACACGATCAGTGGCCCACGCGTCCAGCCGTTCTTCTCGGGGAGGCTCAGAGACTGGACACGAGAAAGTGGCGGAAATCGAGCCTAAATATATGTTATCAAGGCTGCAAATAACATTATAACAGCCTGTTATCGGACAAATGTATGGGGGTCAATTTGGTATATTGACTCTGGACTGACAGACGGACTGGGTAGCTCTGCTACAATTAAATTCAGACAAACAAATATTTTCTCTCTGTGAAACATGGAAAACTTTTCATAGTTAGCTTTATACACCAAGCACTTTTCAGTTAAGATAAACCATGTGGAACAAAATTGTCCGTCCTAGTTTGTTTTCAATTTGTCGTTACCTTCCTTTATTTACCGCGTTCTTCATAAGCACTTCCATACAACATTCATTGATATTATTTTATTGGTATGGGTTGATCATGGGTTAAACTCCTGTCGGGCGGGGTCTCAGATTTTTCATTGTCCCATTCTTGGTTTGCAACCACATGACAAGGCGGCCATGTTGGTGGTCAATACAATACAATTTTTGTCGCAGAATTTGTATGAAAATAGAGTTTAGTTCCCAGCGGGGAGAAACGCTTTTGTTCTTGACCACCAACATGGCCGCCGTGACGTCACGTGCAAACCAGCAATGTTTTTGATCTCCTGATCATCATGCATAGTTATGTTTTTGTACATATTGCACATTGCATGCAAGTTTGTGATTATCACACACATACGTACCTGGAAAATTATACGTGTCATGGGAATCATTACGTATTTAAGCATAATTATCGCATTTTTCTACATATGTAAAATGCATTCTACTCATTCCTCCGTACAGAAGGTGCGTGGGCTTGAATGGTCCGATGGTCAAAGCAAATAAAAAATCTCAAATCTTAGTTTATTTGAACAAAAAGTCTTCAAATGAACTAAGCTTATTAAATATATATTATTAGCGCCTTGAAATATACAGCAGTCGTTTTGTACCTAAGCCACCACGATTCCCGACTTGGTAAGTTCAATCCTCCATGTAAGACAAAGGAATGAAGCAGATAGAAAGACTCGGCGAAGCAAATCCTTCAGCTTACCTTGCTATCAAAACGATCACTTGTTCAGCATCTTTGGCGACAGTGAGAGAAAATAACGCAAAAGCCGGTCCAAATGCTATGAAAGCACAACCAAAGAAAACCATAAGAGTCATCTCGACGGATTTTAAGTGAAAAAGAACGATATTTTCTCGCGAATAAAAGGTACAAGCCACTATAAATGTAGAACTGTTTCCGCCATTGATTTCATGCTGGTAGTCGGATCCTGACGTCATATGACGTAGCCAATCGATACTTCTTCGCCAACACCACCGGGGGAACTCGGAGAATAAAGGATCACCCTGAAATGTAAATAAATATTCGCATATCAAAATAGGGACAAAAGGTCTATTTTGCCGGTACGTGGACTTCTGTGTTGTGCTTTGCCGAAGCCTCAGTGTACAGATCATGGATTTTGAAAGCCACAAACATTGTGAGAATTGCGTAAAACTATACTGCAACGCCCCAAATGGCTGTAAAATGTCTCTGTGTGAGTTCGGTTGTGGCGTTCAGTTGCATGGCTGTAAAATGAAAGACCACAAGAATGTGTGCCAAAAGAGTCGAATTCCTTGTATAAATTCAGGCTATGGATGCCCAGCTGTAATCATAAGAGGCAATTTAAGAACTCATTTGCAGCGTTGCCCGGCCAGTGTAATTTTTTGCACAATGGAATGGAACCGTTACCCGGTTTATTCAAAATCGCGTTTGAGCTGGGTTCCCTTCTTTCAGCCAAACCCGGTTCTGGTGAAAGGCCATTTGGATGTAGAGCTGGCTTTTAGGGACCAAAGAATACTTCGCGATGTTTTTAGACGTCGTTGTAAGAAAGGAAAAGCCAAAGTCGATCTGTTAAGAACATCTAGTGGATCTTTGACAAGCACGCCAAAACAGCATGGCAATGGACCCCAACAGCAGGCGACTACTTTAAAATCGGATTCGAGGAAAATGGCCATGGCCTTAGCGCTGTCTTCGTTAGAGAATAAATTACGCAAACAACGCGATGGTGGGGAATATTCAGGAGAAGAGGTGGAAAGTGAAAATTTATTTGATGCCGAAAATGGCCACGAAGAGGGACATGAGAGCGAAAATGGTGATCTTGTAAGTGATGGAAATCCTGTGGAAATTGAATTTCACAGGTTGCAAATGGTCAAAGGTGATGACACTGAAGGTGGTGAACAAGAAGAGCCACCATTTGGTTTCCAAGATAATGACATACCACCCCCTCCAAACCACCTGCCAATCTACCTTGACCAACCACTTGGACTAAATGTCGTTGTGGAAACTTTACCCAAGTTTCAAAAGCAGTTCCCGATGTATTCCATACCATGCAACCAGGTGTTCCGGCGTGATGAATACAGTGGCCATTTCAAGAATGTCCATAGTGACATACAGGGGGGGTTGAATGGATGGTTAGAACATCGTTGTCCCCTGGCGCAGTATGGCTGCACCTTTGTTCGATATAGGCTCCTCCCTCACAGCCAAAATGGGGCTGTTATTTTTAATCAAGAGCTTGGAAGCTTTGGTATCAAACCATGTGAACATCTGAATGCACATGATGTTGGAAAATGCACTAGTCCTTCAATGGCATTCACTTCAGATGACCCTAGTGCACAAATGCCTTCAATTATATCTAACATGGATCTTTTGACATCTTTGCCTTTGGAGATCTTGGAGAAGATTGCCAGCCATTTGGATGGTTTTAGCTTGTGTAACTTTTCTCGGACTTGCAAACTGGTCAGGGAAGTTTGTAGGAATGTGCTAGAAACAAAGGGAATGGTGCTGTTTGAGTGGGAAAAGAGGATTTATGACAATGGTAGATGGTCTTGGAGAATAAGGCAGAAGGTTGGTATATGCATTCATACATTGTGTATTTACGTCTTGGGTGATTTGCAGCCGATTTCAATGCAGTATGCACATCAGATCCACCAAGTCATATACACTGTGACTTCTGTTGTGTCCGCCTTTGGCTAAAAATATATTAAGTACCTGGGAAGCTTCAGATATAATGTGCACATGTATTTAATACTCTGCCTCACAATATCTGCAGTGTGCAGGAGCCATGAGAATTCAAGATTAAACTTAAGCGCCATATCAAATGCTAATTTGTCAACTTAGCAATTATATGTAGTTTTATTTTTTGTATGCATTTGTTTTGTAATATTATTATTTAGTTTAGAAGGGGCTCCATTTAAACAAGCCTAGCTAAATTGGATGTTCCTGAATAAAAACTGTATTATATAAAAAAAACCCATCTAATTGTATGCAGACCCAGGTTTTTCAAACATGATTTGCTGGCTATGGCTCGCCCGTCATGGTCCACCAATATTACTTATTGTAGATAAGTTACCATATTGATATACATGTAATCACTGCTTTCCTTGCAGAGATGGTATTTCTCAACATCTTTTTCTCCAGTTGACAAGTGGGTTCATTCCAATTCACCGTTCATGGCGGCACACTTGGAAGAGTGCAAATACTTTGATCACTGTGTTCCTTCAGAGCAGTTTAGTTACTGCTTCATTGTGCAGCCTGATGATCCAGGAAGCATTGGTAGTAACGGTAGAAGCAGTGAGATAGGTCTTGAATATGCAGCCGAACATGTGGATGGTGACATTGATCAGATAGTGCTGGAGTGTCAGATGAGTGAGGAGAGTGGAACAGATAGCGAGACTGATTCTGCATCAGAATTACTGGAGAAGGAAAATTAGGAATTAGGTATACTAATACTTAATAAGTGCTTGGAAAAATATACCATACAAAAACATAAGAAAATATAGAAAAACATACAGGTACATGAACTCAGAGCTGTCATTCATTTTTGAGGTTACCAGCTAAACAAGGATAGGCAGTCATAAACTCTGGATAGTCTTCCATGGTTAACTTGTCTTTTAGTCTTCACTGCAGTAATGCCAGCCATAATAGCCAACTGGTAATGACTTTCCTGTGTACTGTGGGTCAAGATACAAGTTCAGACAATCCACAAACGCAAGCAAAATTCCAACCTAAGAAATAAACCCAAATCTGTTCAGAAAATCACTTTATACTAAAGGAGTTGTGTTTGTCTTGTCCTCTTTTTTTACCCTTAAATTGTTAGGGTCAGTAAAAAGATACATGTAAATTGAACCACAGTATGTTTTCAAGACCTAAGTGGGATGAGAGATCTATTCCATTTGGCTCGAAATGATAAGAAATATTTTGTTGGGAAAAAGTATTTTAAGAAGTTAAGTGTTAGAGAAAATTAATGTCATTTCTCAATAGACAAATTCGGCTAACATATTGTTATACCCAATTCAAACCTTTTGGGATTAGAACTCTTTGTTTATCATATTTCCATATCAAATGAAGCATTGACATGGAAATTATATGGAAATACTGTGAACAAAAGATGTCATTCCCAGAAGGTTTGAACTGGGTACAACAATGCATTAGCCAAATTTGTCTATTGACTTATTAGAAAAGTCAATTCACATTTACAGTGAATCAAATGCTGTCATTTGTATTTTGCATTGCTAGAGGTCAGTCCTTTAAAATTGCTTTTCCTATTTCTATTTATCATTTTAACCCATCATTAAGGGGAAAAAATTTTATCTGGGTTTGTTGTAAAAGTTGTGGGTAGAAATAAATTTCAATGTCATACATTAGATTTAAGCTTGTTATAATTACAAAAGTTAAATTTATAAATTATGTTGCTATTAAACTTCTCTGCTAGGGATAAGGAAACCCTATACCCAGAGGGGGGGACTCCCATATAAAAATGACGGGGGTGTTCATCGGAAATTTTTACCAGACCATATAAATTACTGTTCAAAGTATGGTTTGTGTTTGTTATCAACAGACGTAGGTTGTTAACTGTCCATAATAAGTTGTACATTGTTTTGATAAAAATGTTTGAAGAGCAGGGATATTTTATCTGAGTTGCAGCTTTGGTGACTTTTTTTTTGATAAACAAGCAACCAAGTCTATTTCTGTTTTTTTTTTTTTGTTTAAATCTTGAAGAACTGAAATATTTTATGTCATGTAAATTTCCTATAATTATTGAGGCATTTCAAAGGAGAGAGTTCTTTAACTGTACAGTACAATAAAAAAAGTCCAGTTTATTCAAATATTATGGAAACAACATTTGATTTTTTAAGTTACTGGTACAAAGAATTGGAAGCATTATTAAAAAGCTCTGGGACATGTCATGTGCCAGTAAAAACAGGTAAAAAATGATATCAAATAATTATTATTAATTTTATGCTAAAAATGTTATTTTTACTGTTCTAGTGAATATATTTGATATTTATATGCTCTCACAAAGAGAGCCAAAATATTATTATCAAAAATTATGAATTTTGACTGTAAAATGTTAGTTTGAATATTCTTATCATTTTTTAACTGAAAAGAAAACTTTATTCAGAAGAATAAGAGATTATAGTTGATGTCTGTTATTGAAATTTATTTATAGTCTCGAAGAGTCTGATCCACCCAGTTTGCATTGTGCGCTTCTCTTATTGTTATGATACGGCTCTATTCAATATTTGGGCAAGCATATTACCTCTTGCACGAGTGAATTTCTCATCTACAATTGCCCACTCCAGAAACTATTAAAAATACCATAATACCCATAATACTCTTTAAAATGCAGGTTTGGGTGGTGCTTGATGTAAGCCTCATTTTTCCGATTTCTTTTCTTTTCACCACGAACTGCACGTGCTATGTTTCAACTTCGTGGCAATTTGCATACGGTACACATTTGTATGCGAACACACAATGCTACGTCCTAGCGTTCCTACATGTACTCTGAATTCCATTGTGCCATTCTAATAAAGGAGACTTGAATAATTACACCCCGGTGAGGCTGAGCCTGCGCATAAAAGAGTATTATGGTATTTTTCGGAGTGGCCAATACAGTATGGATTTTTGGGGGCCCTGAAAATGACAGATGAACCAACGTAGGTGCGCAATGCAAACTGGGTGGGTCAGATTCTTTAATTAGAGCATTTTTGCCTGGGTGTTAGCAGTGAATTTTAAGTATGAGTTAACTTTGCAATAGAGGAGAGATTGATAAATTCCATGATAGCCTTTTTTACTTTTATAGGGTCAAGCCATATGTGTAAATTTGGTTGTTTTTGATTGCATAGATGAAGTGCTAAATAGATGTATTTAATAAATTAAAGACTGTTAGGCAGTTCTTTCTTGATACGCTGTTTTCTTTCCTAAAAATGTTCCAGTGGAGTTGGGGATTTTGTTTTTATTTTCAAACTTGGTGTTTTTGGAAATAATATAGTTAAGGAGTACATATAAGAACAGTACATATACTTGCTAGTAACACCCAAGCAAAAATTGTTAAACAACTTTTTTGATATTCAACTTAAGTGGACTAAATATCTTTTTAGTTAAGATAACTAAAAATATGTAATTAAAATGGAATTCGATAAGTAAAGTTACATGGTATACAGTGAGTTCTGTCTAAGCTGGATACATTTATAACCTACCCTAGCTGCCCGCCTTAGAGAGGTGTCTGTCTTATAGAGAGTTTAGTTACAGATGAACAAGTGAAATTTGGCCAGAACTCTATGGATGTCCATCGTAGAAGGTGTCTGCCATACAGGGGTGTCCACCTGAGGAGAGTTGACTGTATGTTGGAATAATATTAATAATACTATTAAGAAATGCTGACCATGTATGTCACAAAAGTTGAATATTAAAAATGTTTTGTAATTTAACAAGGTTTTGAGTTTTATTTGGTGGTTTCAATAGTCATCCCTCGACCTTTGTGGCATTAATTTCACGGAAACTTTGTTTACATTTTTTACAACATTGACAGCTTTAGCATGGTATACTTGGTTACCTTGATTTCTTTAGAGTGCATTGAATGTTGAAATTCCCAATTCCCCTTTAATTATGTAATAACTCCCCCCCCACCTCCCCCTCCTATCCTGGGTACCAGAGGCCTTCCTCACGCTCTCATCTCTCTCAGGGTACCCCCCCCCCCCTCCCAAAAAAAAAAACAACAATGACAACTAAACTGGCGATGTCATTTCAAAGCAATGCCTCATCTCCAAGGTGTAGATGGGCGAAATTGCTTCTCCTCCTCCCCCCTTCCTTTCCTGCTGACTTACATCTCCTGCGTTGAGTTACTGACCAGTGCTTTGGTGTTCAAAATAAAGCATGCTCTGAAGCTTCAGGGCCCAGAGGGCGAGATTGACTGAAGACTAACCTGTTTCTTTATACTCCAACAATGCAAAGGAACAAGGAAATGCTCAGTATTTCCTTATTTCTTCAATGACATCATTATTATGTCTGCTTGAGGCCATTATTTGAAGGAACCGTTGCCATGAATTTCTTTCATACAAACCTTTTTTTTGTTCATAACAGTTGTAGTACGTCCAATAAAAATACAATAACTTTGTTATCTTCTTTGAAGTTAGCAACTTCATAACGGCCCATAACCAGCGGGCCCTTTGACATTTCTGACAATCAGTAATCATTTCATCAATACTCTTGAAAGGAAAATTTGTAATCTCAGACAAGGAACTGGCTGCGAGCGATAAAAATTTGATTTACACTTCCACAACACTTGTGATGTACCCACACGCAAGGGTATCCTAGTGGGAACGTTTATTTAACCCATTGACACCTCATCCGCCCGTGACGGAACCACGGTCCTTCTACCATTTGTGACGTCATCCCTTTTATGATAAAAGATGTCCTTTGTACGTAACTCAAGCTAAAGGAAGAAATCTTTCGGAAAGTGCCCAAATGAGAGAACTCTCGTGAATTGCGCCAGATCTACACTCGAAAAACCTATTAGATTTGACTGGAAAAATCAGGAAAATCTGGTCTTCCTACCACTTGCCACTTGTTTTTTTTTTTTTTTAATTAATTAATTTTTTTTTATTTATACAAAACATTTACGTAACAAGCAGATTTAAAAGGTTACAATACAAAGGAATACATGACAAGATGTTACAACAATACACTACACTAGACATTCCGAGACTGGGTTGGCATTGGCGATTTCAATTTTTGTTTATAGTCTGAAGCTGCACTAATCATTTAGTAACTCTATATAGTAGTTAACAATATATTTTAAATTATATAATACTTATGTTTTATTTTACAGAGGGGATTTTTCTAGATGAAATCTACAGTTTAATTTAACTACAAATTCCTCTAAAGATAGGTTTTTCTGTGCTAGTTTTTGGGTATAGAGGTAATATTTAGCAAAGAGGAGAGTACAGTTTAAGTTATTGGTAATCAGGTCAGTCTTGGAGGTGGAGCTCGTGCCGAAGAGAATTTCCGTTGGGGATAAGGAGAAAGAGGTGCCATTTTCTTTGTTAAACCACTTAATAACTTCCAAGAAAAACTCTTTAGACCAGTGACAATTTGAAAAAGTGTGAATAATGGAATCATTTTCGCGACAGTAAATGCAAAGCATATCATTTTTAATACCAAATAAATGCAGTTCTCTTTTTGTAACAACTATTCTGTGCAAAAGTTTGAAGTAAAATTCTCTCAGCTTGTTTTCTCTAGAAATATATTTTACACGACTAAAAAAAAGAGTCAATCCGCACCATGTCTGGCTGTAAATCTCTTTCCCACTTTACGCTTGCCTTCAATACTTGCTTGTCCTTATTTATCAAAAGCCAGTAGTAATCCCTGTTTTTTAATTTAAGTAAATTTATGGTAGTATCCCGAGACAGCTGAAACTCATATTCTGAAAGAAGAATAGTTTTATCTAGGCATTTTATCCTTGCCTTAATAATGAGGGTCTGAGGTATTGCAGATACAACTTGCATGTATGTTAGGAAATTACAACTGAGTTTGTATTTTCGGATGAACTCAGCGTAAGGGAGAATTTTTCCATCCGTCTTCAACAGATCGTGGATAAAAATAATATTACTACTGAACCAGCTCCGATAAAAGATAGTTTGACTGTTAATTCGAATTTCTTTGTTATTAAATAGAATCAATTCCTGATCGGATTCTGGATTATAAGATGCTTTAAGTTCAGAGAAATATAGTAAGATCTGCTTGTAGAAGTTCGGGAATTTTGCCTGCTCGAGGAACTTTTCATCATAGTTACAGTGTAACAGGAATTTTAAGCCACCATATTTATCAAAATAATAGTTTGGTATAACCTTCCAGGATTCACTGCCCGTTTGGTCGTTTATTAAAAATCTCGAGATCCATGCCAATTTGAGTGATTTGGACATAGTTTCTATGCTAGGCGCACGTAGACCTCCATTGTCGTAGTCTTGAAACATGACTTTACGATTGATTTTGTCTTTCTTGTTTTTCCATATAAATTTAAATATCATAGAATTAACATCTTGAATGCATTTTTTAGGGATATCAAGAATCGAAGTAGAATGAACCAGCTGCGAAATGCCAAGGCTTTTAGTTATAAGACATCTTCCAAATAGTGTAAGGTTTCGGGACTGCCAGGTGCCATGAATAGTATCTATTTTTTGAATTTTTTCTTTAAAATTGTATTGGTCATTTTTTTTTTCATCATAGGATATAAATATCCCTAAGGCTCTTATCGGCTCTTTTGGCCATTTGAATCCGAAAGGTGTTTCTTTGCAATACCTCCAGGGTCCCAACCACATTGTTTTTGTTTTTGATGGATTTAGTCGCAAACCTGATAGGTCACCGAAGTCATTCAATCGTACAATAGCTTTTTGCACGGTGTTCGTGTCCTTGCAAAACAGAGTGGTATCATCAGCGAATTGGCCTATTTTAAATTCTTTCCGAAAGATAGTTATACCATGTATTTCCTTGTCTTGTCTAATCTTACAAGCTAGTAACTCAACTGCAAGAATGAATAAATAGGGGGACAAAGGGCAGCCTTGCCTCACTCCTCTTGATAGCTTAAAGTAGTTGGTACAAAAGCCGTTGTTTAAAACTGCACTTTCTGAATTTTTGTGTCTTCTGGATGAAATCCCATTCAATAGTGTCAAACGCTTTACGAAAATCAAGTTGCAGAAGTAACCCCGGAATGTTTTGAAGTTTTGTTTGCTCAAGAATATCATTTATCTGCCTGACATTTTGACCTATATACCTCCCTTTTATGAAACCTGTTTGATCTGGATTAATTAAGAGCGTCAAAACTTTTTCTATTCTCCTGGCTACAATTTTGGACGCAATTTTGTAGTCCATATTAAGTAAAGTTATCGGTCGCCAGTTTGCGAGATCAGCTAGGTCTGAATCTTCCTTTGGGACTAGAGTAACTACACCTCGCTTTTGAGAGCCGGATTGACATTTCGCCTTCTTTAAATGCTGCGTTGAAACAATCGACTAAGTCTTGTCCCAACAAGTCAAAGAAACAGTTATAGAACTCCCAGGTAAATCCGTCATCTCCGGGAGATTTTCCACTTGCGAACGTCCGCAAAACATCACTACATTCCTTAAGAGTGATTTCTCTCAGTTCGTCTTGTTCCGTATTTTGGAGTTTCGGTATTTCAAGATTTCTGACAAAATTTTCAAATAATCTGCTTTTATCCTCTACATGGTTTGACGTATATAAATCTCTATAAAAATTTTCAATTTCCAATAATATGTCTTCTTCTTTGGAAATGTTATCTCCATCTGGCCGTTTCAGTTCTTTAATTACTTTTCGGTTATAGTTTCGCTTTTCTAGATTAAAGAAATATTTTGTTGGTTTTTCACCTTGCTCAGTCCATCTAGCTTTAGAACGAAGAATTGAACCTTTTCCCTTGTTTTCATATAAGAAATGAAGTTCCTGTTTTAATCGAGTATATTCCCGTTGCTGAGTTTCGCTTGTATCATCTACATCGACATTTTGAGAGAGGAGATTGTCGAGCTCCTCTAATCGGTCCCCTAGGTCTTGTTCCTTTATACGAAGCTTTTTTTGTTTGTTTTTGGAATAAGGGATTGTAAGCGCTCTTATTTCCATTTTGATAAGTTCCCACTTTAACCTTTTGTCTTCCACATCCGAGTATTTATTTATTATGTTAGGATAATTTTCTTTTATAAGTTTTTTATATTCTTCATCTTCTACAAGAGAATTGTTGAATTTCCATAGACCCTGTCCGCGTCTTTTTTTCGTAACAGTCAAACTAAGTTTTACTGCTTTGTGATCAGGAGCAATAGAAACTTTTGTACCTTGTACCTTTTGCCACTTGTTAAAAAATTTCACTTTCTTCAGCGTTTTCTGGGAAACTTTTATACTTCATAAAGCCTTGTGAAAGGCCAGCAACGAGAAAAAAAAAGTGGTAAGAACGAAGAAAAAGAAGTCAAAACTTTCTGCGCATGCCCGAAACCAAAAGTCGATTTATTTGACCCCGAACGAAAAAGAAACTTAGGGCGCTTACCATTTGTCAGGACTGGCCGGCCGGGCCAGTCAATTGGTAGATAGCATGTATTAGTTTGATGGAATTGAAGGAACATGTCTTTAAAAAGGTACATTCTGTTCACGAACTAACTGTTCTGGCCGACCAGTTCTGACAAATGGTAAGCACCCTTAGTTTTCATGTTACAATCAACGTTTTGGACAGTTTGCTAGCAATTTGCTTCCACAGTAATAAAAAACGGCATTGATGACTTCAAATTGCCTTTTTCTGCATGATTCTCTGCGAGTTTAATGACAGGGCGCTAGTGTTATATTCGACAAAGTCATGCTCATCACAACAGCAATGTCCAAGATTCAGTAATATGTGCATAAAATAGAACTCGACAATCCAGCGTAGTTGCGGGGGGGGGGGGGGGGGGGGGGGGGGCGGTGACGAGTGCTATAAAGTTAATTAAATCGCGGACTGAGGTGAGTCTAAAGATGCGACCAAAGGGGTGGGAGTCAGGCTGGAAGGCAAAAGACGCATTGCAAAACCAATATGACGACTAACACCAAATTCAGCACTCGCAACCAAAAAACGGTGGTGATCGTGGTAGTGGTAGAGGAACGCGCGAAAGGGAGAGGTGGTTTACCTGGGAAAACGAAATCGACCCTTCTATCGAAGTAGGCTTTTACCTAGGAATGGAAATTCTACAGTGCGGTTACACCGCGGAATGATCTACCATGGGAAATGAAGAAATGCCATTTACCGTAGCGAGACCACTTCGGTTAAACCAATTTACCCAGGTAAATTTGCTATTTACTTAGGTAAAAGTTGACTCGTGTAACCGTAACCGTGGCTAATATCCTTCCGGTTTAATTTGAAGTCAAACTGCTAATGACTGAACTGCGGTCATGCTCGTTCTATTCATTTTATTCTGTAGCAATCACAGTAAGCACTATTGTTTTTTGTAAACTTTTATTGTTATTAAATGTTAACTCAGAATAAATAAGAGCCAATTAACACACCACGAAAACAATTTTATAAATTTAACATTCTGAGAACTTGGCTAACCTGCGATCAAGCCTTCCTGTTCCTTATAACTTTGCACTTCTGTAATTGAGCTCTGCCTTTTTCTTGCGTTTAATAAAATTTCTTTACTCCAATCTTTTTAACCTCGGAAAGGGAAAACCTAATCACAAATTACTGCTTAGTAAAAGCATCCTCGGAGATCCAGGGCAGGGCCGTAGCCAGTATGAGGCAAACCGAGGCACTTGCCTCAGTCATGATCTCTGTGTTTTGTTTAAACGTAGTCATCGCATATCACAAAGACCCTCAATAGCTAGGCGAGGAATTTAACCATGTATATTGCCTCAGTCCTTTTTTTTTCCTGGCTACGGCCCTGCAGGGGCGGTTGGTTGGGACGGCACGAGGTTAAAACCGGCAAAAATCGGCGGAAAGAAAGTTTTCAAGAAAGGCCAACTTGCCGGGGTTTACTTCGTTCGGCCCCGACTAACTGCCCCTGGGTCATGGAGGATGTGTAAGAGCAGAATTCCCCACAATGAAAACAGAAAAAATCACCAAAGCATTACATTACATTTTTATGCAACAAAAGCTCGTCACACCCACATATATACAAGACTAAGAATATCACACAAGAATTCTCAAATATAAATGGCATTGCTAGTTTCATGAGATAATGAGTTAACTTTCATGTTGATGCAAATTAATATTCAGACGAAAGGTTTCTCACTTGTCACTGAACGGAGACAAAAGGTTCTTTGGAAACGACCTATTTGATTTCGAACGATCTGATTTGTAACGATAATAGAAAATATAGTGTTGATCTATAGTTCTGTTATTAACCCGTGATCGGGCTCTATTTCACTATTCCAGAGAAACGAGTTTTTAAGCGACTCAAGTAAGAATAAAGAGCGTTGATCACTGATTGTTCTGGTAAATATCGATATTTATGTTTAATGAGTAAGGAAATGTTTTAGGTAGTCGCGGTTTGTCAAAATCGTAAGTTTCAATTGCAGAAAACATGTCACTGAAATGAATAACTAGATATAATTATTAACAATGTGGCTTTCAAGCGTACTGTGGCCTAATGGCTCTCTCCTCTTCAGAGGCTCAAGGAAGATTTCGCTGAAGGGAGAATCTGCTGAGTAAAGTGAGTGCAGACGCGGAAGATTCTGCTGAGTAAAGTGAGTGCAGGCACAGGAAAACATGGCTGGCAGCGGCGATCATCTCGTCTTATGCGCCTGACTCGCCTCATTAAGCGGACAGGGGCCTTTGGCAACCCACATGAAACATAGACCCCTTTAACGAACTCGTTACTTTCCTTGTGATAAACACAAGGCCCACAAACAGCACGAGCCATGAAAAATGTATGCACTGTTCTCTGTTCTCCATGCATTCTTTCCTATCTCGTAATCTCTAATCCAGTAACAGTTCCCTAGAAACTTGAAGAGCATTAAAAAGTCTCTTCGAGTGTTTGTTTTGTAGAAAAGATGCAGACTGTTTCTCTGTTGTTTACACTTTAAGTAGTTGATTAACAATGACGATGTCAGGCAAGGCCCACTTCATATCCAAACTTCATGTTTAACGAAGTCATTTCAAAAAAGTAAACCTACATTGAGTTATTGAGTGACACTAAAGAGTCCAGGAGATTTATTGGGAGAGACGCGACCTAAGGGAAGTGCGCTTCCAGGCGCCTGAGGGGCATCTTCAGAAAGATACGTACGGCTGGCAGTCTTGGTACGTCTTGTGTATGTAGTCGTACGCATCTCTCGGCGTGTATCATCGTGTTCCTCGGGAATGGACCGAGCTGATGCATCACCATGGTACCCAGAGTAAGCACCCGCTGGTGAAGCCATGTAAGTGCCTCTTCCACCGGAGTAGGCCCCCACGGATGACCCATGATATGACACTTGGTCGTATGGGCTGCCATGAATAGGGGTACCTCCGTAAGGGCTGGTAGATCTGGATACAGGACTGGTCATAACACCATCTGGACCAACACCCCTGTGCCGTGGGGTGCAGCACAAGATTAACGCAAGAATGAGCAACCCGAAAAAGATGGAGAAGCCAATAATCCAGGCACTTGTGTGGCCGAGCAGGGCGAGAAGGAAACCTTGGAAGCTCCTGTCTGCTGGTGCTGCTGTGACCGTCGGGCACTGTTCACTGCTCACAGCACCACCTGGCAACAAAATGGGGACGGCTCCCCCATAAGGGGCCGAGTAAGAGACGTACACTAACGCTCTCTGGCCTGTTACTTTGCTTTTAAATTCCACCCATACTTTCTTGAATGATTTAGGGTTTTTTCCAACCACTTCTATCTCGTATTCCACTCGTCTATCGTCCGTGTCTGATACCAAGGAGAATTCTACCAATGACATGTCCTGGGATCTCACCTGATGAAAAACAAACAAGGGAAATGAACATGCGCAAGGTCACAAGAGTCAACGACTGCTTTGAAATACGTGGATTCGTAGGGAAAGTCATATCCGTACTAGTGAAAGTATAACACCAGACACCATGACTTGTTACGCCTGCCTTTAGCTAAAACATCTAAGTACCAGGTAAGCCTCAGATATAATGGTGCACGTGCCTTTAAAGTGTATATGACACGAATTTGTTTTTTGCTGTTTTCGGTTCTTTGATATGTATAAAAAAATGTTCTGAAATAAAAATGTGTCAAAAAGATTTAAAAAACCCTTTTTTCGCCCTCAAAACACGCGTATGTTGACTTCAAAAGTGTCCTCCCGAGCGCGCGGCCAAAATGTCATGTGACTTGCTTGTGTGACGTCATGTGATTTGTCTCGTAGCACAAAATGGCAGCAAGAGAGAAGGGCGATAAGAAGAAAGGCGGGAGATATTGTGCGGCCGGAGCGCCAAACATTGAAAGCTGTAAAAATACTAGCTATACACCAGGCATTTCGATGCATCTCTTTCCAACAAGGGCCTTCAGTGAGGGCGAAATGGCTGAAATTCATCCGGCGGCACCACATCGATCAACAGGTTTTGAGCCTAGTTGTTTTGAAAACATCCTGGTATTTTCATTGGGCTATAAAAGGAAACGAAACCTAATCACGGGCTCCATTCCTACAAGAGACACCGTCCTGCCCGAAGGTTCACAAAGTTTTGAGTGAACGGAGAAAGCGACAAGTAAGCGATTTTCACTTGTTTACAATAATCTTATTCATACGTAGCTTACACGTGAGAATTTCATGCGAGAATGTGTGAAGTCAAACTGTATTTGGATTTATGCCTATTAGGCCCAAATCGCACTTGGGACAATTTTGTACATTTTTATCGAATTTCAATTTATTTAAGTGTCTGACTTGGCAAAGACAAGTGCGACCTACACTTTTCAGAGAAACGAACTGGGCAGACAAATAAAACTTTAAAAACACCGCCGCCCGCTGATTGATCGACGTTGCACGTGCAATTCGTTCGTCATTATAACGGAAAATCACCGCAAAGACAAGTGCGACCTACTTTTGCCAAGTCGTAAAAGTTTCGACAAAACAGCCGAATTTTCAAAGGAGCCGAAGTCCTGCCTCCTGGCAGGACAACACGCTTGTCCGATACATTCCAACGCACCCGCGAATCCAGATAACAATGCCTTCTTGATTAACCATTGTGCTCTTCCTTGAGAAAAACAAATCAATATGCAGCACGTTTCTTTTTATTCAAATTTATCACGGCAAACCGCAATGTGCAAAAACAATTTAATCACTAAAAGTAGAAAAACCCTTGAAAAGGCTTAGAAATAAAAAAATACTTTGCGTTATTTTTTAATGGAATCATGTTTAGCGGTGTTCAATGACGGTGTTCAATGACAAGCCAGTTTCATACTGCATAAAATACATACTAATGAGATTTAAAGCCACGTGCGCTTTGACAAGGCTTGATGCTCAGATTGAAAGTCGAAGTACTCCACGGTTGTTTACCATTTACACGGGAAAACCGGTTGGTCCACGGTTTGTGTAAATGGTAAGCAGAACTCCAGAAAGGGAAATTCCGTTTGAGATTGGCGTGTACCATTTACCATTTGACACCAGAAACAAGCTGAGTAACCACGCTTACGCATCAAAACTGGCGCAGGGCCTGGAACTGGTAGATAAAAGCAAATGGTACACACATTTTCGTTCGGAAATTCCGGTTGGGGAGTTTGGACTACCTTTCAAGAAATCCCGTTTTCCCGTGGAAATTTCCGTTCGGGAAGAAAAAAATAGTCTTCCCATTTACATTCCATCCGAAATTTCCGGATTTTTTAGGTAAATGGTAAACAACCCACACCTTTAAAATTGTTTCCATACCATAATGTGCAATTTTCGTATTGTCTTGCAAATTTTAGCCCCGAAATTGACAAGTTGTCTCGGACAATTTTGTATACCAATTTCTGTCCAAAATGTCGCGGACAATTCAAAAGTTGTCCGCAAGTGCGATTTGGGCCTAACTAATGATTTTAAAGTGAATATGACACGATTTGTTTTTTGTTATTTTTGGTTCTTCGATACATAATTTTGTAAGAATTTCGATGTGCAGTATTCAGTTAAGTTCAGAGCTTTCTCAGCTTATCATCACACGTTATTGTTCAGAACAACACAAGAGTAAAATCTTACCCATAGGCTTCAAACTAAATGGGAAGCTATAAAAGTAAAAAGTAGAGATTTATTTTTATGCTCAGAGGTTGATACCTTTATAAAACACAATGCTGAAGAAATAATAATAGCCGCAGTGTGTATAGGAGCTACGGAAATTTAAGGTCGAACTTAAGCACCATCTCAAACGCTTATTTGACAAAGCGTTTGCTTTGTCATATTATTTGGCTTAGTAGGGCTCCATTTAAACTAGCCTACATGTAGCTAAATTGGATGTCCCTGAATAAATTAAAAAAATAAATAGATAAATAAATCAGTAAATAAATAAATTAATCGATTACTGCCACGAAAACATGGCTGTTGTAAATATGTGGCCGTGAGGAGTGGATCGTTAGATCAAGTCTTATATAAACCTCCTTATAACAGCCACCTTTTTACAATGGCTAACCGTGAGTAAATCATTTCTCAATGATGGTTTTTCAGGGGTATTGGACTGCAGTGTTTACGTTTACCGGGAAACCATGCTAAAACTTGTACCTCTAAGCTATCCAGCTGTTTAGCAATGCCATAAACAACAATCCTCGCTTTTCTTCTGTCGGCTGAAAGCTCCAGTTCTGTATCACTCAGTTGGAACGGAGGAAAAAACGGTAGAGTTAGAGCTTCCGAGGAGATGCTGCGCCCCTGAATCTCATCGTACACTCTGACAGTAAGACTTAGCTGAGCTTCACTCATGACCACAGCATGCTTGATATCTGCTGTTAGATCTCCTGTTAAACCTCTTGGAATCACGTAACACATTGGTTTACCATTGAGTAAACCAGGTTTGACTTCAAATAAGTCGGACGAGTCGTATGAGTTTATATCCCCGAAGAGATCATAACCAGAGCCAGTGTTAAAAATGCACTGGACAGGAAAGGAATGCTGAAATCCTAAATCTTCATACAGTAGTATTCCATCGGGAAGTCCAGAAATTTTGGATGTCTCTTCCACGGATAGATAATCATGACCCAAACTGACAGGGACGACAAAGCCCCGGCCATCTGGACGAGGAACAGTGGTGATGATCAAAGAGTCATCCCGTGTGAACCGGATATAAGACAGACTTTCAACTTTGACCTCTGTCTGTGCAGAGTACAGTTCTGGGATCCTGAAATAGATAGTGGCTGTTCCCGCAGCCGTTGCCACGGCGACGCCAGTTGTCGAGTTGATGTTGATCACTCGGCTGTTAGAGGAAGACCACACACCACCAACACCTTTAAGATGATGAAAGAAGAGAACGAGCATTAGAGCAGTTTTCAATTGAGTGTCGAAAGTAATTTTGAAATTGCTTTGGTTTTGCATTGCTACGTATTGTGATTGGCTAAAAAATCTCGCTCCACTTTCTCAACCAATCAGAAGTACAATCAACCCAATCGTGACTTGTCACACGCGTTTTCCCGCGCTTAGCGCCGCCGACATGTATTTGCTTCGAGTTCTGATTGGTTCATTGGATTGTCTGCGACTGTTGTGATTGCCAGAGTAATTACTTTGGTTTTGGTTTTACGGCACTTAATTGAAAACTGCCCTATTAAGTTGTTGGTAGACCTTTTACAACTTTTAAATTCTTTGGTAGGTTCAATAATTCATAGTACGGCCCTCGCGCATGGTCAATAAGATATAAATTATTACTCGTGGCGAAGCCGACTAGTTATAAATAGGCCTGTTTCGACATATTAAGATTCTTACTTGGTTCCGAGGCTTAGGGGAATTAAACAAAAGGAATCACATTGAGGTTCAGGGATGAATAATTAATTTCTTTTGTTTTATTCCCCTAAGCCTCGGAGTCAAGTTAGAATTTTAATATATCGAAATTGGCCGATTCGGCTGTGACTTTTCTTTTTTGTGTGTCACGTTAGTGCTGCAAATTTATGCACGCATATTTTAAATTTAACTGGTCTGTTTGGTTGACACGCGACCTCGTGATCTTACTCTTGATTTCAAGATGGCGGCAAAATCTCTCCGTGTGTTGACTTGAGAAGTAGAAGGAAGAATTATAGCGACAATGCAAGGCGTTCATGGATGGATAGGACCGTTTGATATTCTGTTCGCCGCTTATTGCTATAGAATTTTTGTTCTGGCAAGTTTTGTGATTTATATAACTTGCCAGTTCAGTTAGCGATCGTGATTTCAAGTCTCGGGTACTGAATGTAGTGAATGTGGTGTAGTCTTATGTTTTTCCGTAAAAGCACTCAAACAAAACACTCGGGATTCAATGCTACAATGGGTTAAGACGCCACGAGTTCAAGCCGCGTACAGCTTCTTGTTGAATGAATGATATATTGTTGTTGTTTTTTGCTATTTTCGTGGTTTGAAACGAAAAACCGTGAAATTTATTTATTAATATACTTATTAATCTCAACGTCCTATAGCTGACGGGGACGTTTTGTTCTAGCCACAGTACAAAAAAAAAAAATAAAGAAGAAACTCGATCAATTTAAAGGGAAGCCCAGTGGAACAAACTTGACCAATTCTGATGACCGCTCAAGTCACCAAACTAAAATATAAATAAGGAAGCAGAATTGAGGTTTCCTTAGCAACAGCCTTGTAGTTAAGATTCTGCCCCCCCCCCCCCCCCCCCCCCCTTAAAACTAATTTCTAGTGTTACCTTCTGATATAACACTTGTGCTGAACTGCTGGATCATTCCCAGTAACAGTGTGGCTTTGGTTGGAGTCAGACCATATCCTACCCTTATTCGTATGTAGTCGGCAATGTTCACCGAGCTGGGATCCCACACCTGTAACAATTGTTCATTTAAATTTCAGTTAAAGGGAACTTGCAGTTCCTAGTGCGCATGCTTGGACTTGACGATATGTTACATTCTGTCACTAATCACATGACGCAAATTTCAAGTTTTATCAGAAGCTGAATGTCCGCCATTATGGATGGGAAAGTTCAAGTTTGCGAAAGTAAGCTACTACTTTAAAATCGATGAGTTCAAAAGAAGCGGCGCTGAAGCAATTAAAGATCGGGCAGTTAAAGATAACATCACCACCAGCACATCCAACAGATGTTTCTTTAGTAAAATAGGTATTTTCTTGGTGTTGCGGATGGTGTGATCACCAAATGATGTAAAACAAAAGATTCCAAAGACACTGAACAATACCCACACCACAACACAAAAGCTAACCAACAATGGCTTCCGCAACACCAAGAAACACCCGTAAAGTAGAAGACCGACATTCCATCGTGTGAGTCTCACAACACATTGCACGCGCAGAAGGGACTGCAGGGTACCTTTAAGCAATAACAATGGCAAAAGTAACAGTCTTAAATTGCATGATCAACAACATATTGGGCACGGTGGTAATTCTGTAAACTTACTGATTCTGTGAAATGATATATTTAACTGATTTCTATTGTGCCATCAATAGGGCGGTTTTCAATTGAGTGTCGTAAAACCAAAACCTGGTCAATCAAACAGAAGTTGATAATCCAGTAAAAAAGATCAAACCTCGAAGTAAATACATGTAGCCGGCACCAAGCGCGGGAAAACGCATGGGAGCAAGTCACAATTGGTTTTGGCTCTGATTGGTTGAAAAAGAGGCGCGAGAGACAATCACAGAGGCAATCACAATTCACAAAGCGTGAAAATGCAAAACCAAAGCAAACACGAAGTTACTTCTGATACTCAATTGAAACCCGCTCTAATAATATAACGCACAAGATCAATCCGAGAGTCGGTGTTATAAGCCTAGTCTCTGCCGTTGTGTTGCACACTATTTCTTTTCATCCAGGGTCGGGTTGTTTAAAGCGCGGTTTAGCTAACCCAGGGTTAGCATCAATTTTGATTCCAGTTAAATAATTAATCAATGAAGATTTTTCCAAAGTATTTTTGCCCTTTAGTTTCGTCTCTGACTTGTCTTTGCGTGTAACTTATATTTAGCTGTGGAAAACACTTCTAACAAGAGAAATTAAATCCTCGGTTAAGTTTTAATCCTGGGTTAGCGTTAACCAGCTTTCGAACAACCGGGCCCAGATGTAAAACCCAGTCACTTCATGCTAAGTAATCGCCGGTCTGATTAGCAACTTGGCTTATGTGAACACTCCGCTTTCACCATATTTTCCCATCGACTGTTCACAAGCTACCTGGCTCATAAAAGCAACAGACTTTCCACTGTGCTGATTGTTAAAACTTACTTATTTTAATTGTATACAGCGTTCCATCTCTCCCTTCCTCATCGCTAACATTTTGCGGTGCACCCTACCCCGAACTTCGCGAGGTTCTGCGAGACACGTATTTCTAGTTTTAATTGTATACAGCGGTTTGAGTTTCGAAAGTAATTTCGCGATTCCTTGGGTTTTGCATTGCAACGCTTTGCGATTGGCTAAATAATGTTACGCCACTTTATCAGCCAATGGGAAGTAAAATAAAAAATAATTGCGAGCTGCTCGCACGTGTATTTTCCCGCGCTTGGCGTCAGCTGCTATGAGTCATAATTGGTAGTTCTCTGGATTTTCTGCTTCTGTTGGCCAATGTAATTACCTTGGATTTGGTTTTACGAAACGCAAGCGAAAATCGCTCTAACGCAGACAATTTGTGCTACCAATGATTGGCAACAGAAGGCGAATCTTCTGCAAATATGAGGCCATATATTCACGAGACAGCGAAGATAATGAAAAGAAAAGTGGCATAGCTGTAACTGTCTGCTAACCTTAAGAATGGCTTCTCCATAGTTCATTGTTCGAGCAAAGAACGTTCCATTGTCATGTCCAGGAGCAACATGGACTGCATCAAACCTATCAAGAACAACATAATTGCATCAGGTCATGGCTACAACGGTTGTCCCTATAAAAACATTGCACAAAACACCAGATATAACGGTATGGAGCGGTTTTCAATCGAGTGTCGAAATTATTTAGCAATTGCTTTGGTCTCTCATTGCTACGCTTTGTGATTGGCAGAAAAATCTCGTGCCACTTTTTCAACCAATCAAAAGCAAAATCAAAACTAACTGCGAGTTCCTCAGACGCGTTTTCCCGCGCTTGGCGGCGGCTACATGTATTTGCTTCGAGTTCTGATTGGTTCATTGGATTGTCTGCGTCTGTTGTGATTGGTCAGAGTAGTCACGACACTCAATTGAAATCGCTCTATTTAATAGCAACTTGCCTGTTTAGTCTGTATTTGAGTGGAATACTGGAAACAGCAAATGTACGTCCAATATTGTCATGTAACATCACAGCAAACAGCACATTCATACCCAAAGGGAAAGTCTGCAGCTTATCTGAGTTTGCTCTGACGGGTGACTGACATGTGATGGACAGTGAAGAAACTGCTTTCACCTGTAAAACATTGACTCACATGTAAACAGTTGGCAAATCAGTGTTGTTAACCGCTGCATAGAGAATGTTAATATATAAGATATCAGAGTGCACTCAAAACACAGTGAGGCCCGGGAAAAGGAGGGGCGGGGACGAGACCAAATTGGCGTAAGGCCCGGAACTCGTTGGAAGTTGCAAACAGTAGGAACGCGTTTGAAGACCTTTCTTCTGGGAATTATGCATTTGGGTAAACCAAATAATTAATTAGTCTTAACATTTACATTCCAATCGACATTTTCGGTACTTTGATGTCAATGGAAAACAACCAGGATTTTACAGAGTCAGGGGTTTACCTCCACATGTACAACGGCAGTTTGATTGATGCCAAACTCTTCGTGGACAGTAACCAGAACAACAGCTGTCCCAGACATTGATGAGGTGGATACCTGACCCCCTTTACTGACTGTCACAACTGAAAGACTGCTGGACGCCATATTGCGCTGAGAACAGTCCGTAAGAAGCTCATAAGTTATCCTTGCTGACCCATCCCTGCAAAAAAAGAAAACAATAATGTTTACCTTCAGGGAGTATATGTTTGTATGTTTCAGGCCAGTTGTTACTAAAGGCGAAGTAATACGGGCAACATAGTTGTGCAACTTGTGGCGCGACAATGTTGCGTTGCAGGTTGCAGCCCTGATGTTGTGCGTATTACCACTACGCGCGCAACAAATTTTCATGTTGCAGAAAGACGAAACGACGTCTACTTTCTGCAACATGAAAATTTGTTGCGCTCGTAGGTGGTAATACGCGCAACATCAGGGCTGCAACCTGCAACACAACATTGTTGCGCGACAATGTGCACGATTTTTGCTTCACCACAAAAATTGGGCCAAGTACGGACCCTTGCGGTACTCCGCACTTGATGGGCAAACTCGATCTACATCTCTTTACAATTGTGACCTCACCTGGGAACGATCCAGCTACAAATATCATGGGAGATGCTAAATTCGTGGAGTTTTTGCAGTAATAAAGGATCTAATATCTAGGCAAACACTTTGTGGAAGTCAACAAACACAATTCTTATGACTTGGTTACGATGTTATGCTCGTCTCTAGTCCTCCATCATTTTGACCAGTAGCAGCTCGGTAGAATGACCGTTTCTAAAAGCCCACTTATGCCGATCAAGTGAATACGCGGCGGTACAGCGGTTGGCGTGTTGGACTTTAGATCTGAAGTTCGGTTGTTTTCTTAGACAAGAAACTTTGGTCCACATGGTCTCTCTCTATCCAGGGCCGAGTTGTTCAAAGCCTGATTAGCACTAATCCTGGATTAACTGTCAACAGAACATATGAGTTGTCATGGTAATTAATCCTGGATTAGCGATAATCGTCCTTCGAACAACTCGGCCCAGGTGCATAAATGTGTACCGGCAATAAAATTTATTATTATTATTATTTTTTATTTTTGCGGATGGGCGATTTTTTGTGTTTTGCGGGAACTAATTTTTGCGATTTGTGGTAAGTCGCGTTCAAGGGAGTACCTTCGGATGATACTTTTGTTTCTAATTTCATCGTTTTGTTTCTGAACGAAAGAGACGTTTTAGGTCGTTTAATTAAGTGGGCACCAACTCGAATTTACATGACGTGTAAAAGGTGATGTTTGCATATAATTTTGACAGGAGTAAATTTTGGCGGAAAATTTTTTTTGCGGGACTCATTTTGTGCGGTAACCTTTTTTTTGCGAATCGTGAAAAAAAACCCCACAAAAATTAGAACCAGCAAAAAGAGGATACAACACGGGTAAGAGAAATTAGCAACTATGCTGAATAAACTAACAGTGACAGTCAACACGCATT
Source organism: Dendrophyllia cribrosa (assembly GCA_024195265.1). Lineage (NCBI taxonomy): Eukaryota > Metazoa > Cnidaria > Anthozoa > Scleractinia > Dendrophylliidae > Dendrophyllia > Dendrophyllia cribrosa. Next base: position 17,124,894 of record JAJLRJ010000002.1, on the reverse strand, counting down.
CGAAAACTTATTTTAAGTTCACATACCTGTTTGTTTGAATTCTTGTGTTCACATTGTGAGGCAACAGCAGAAATCCAGCTGCTGGGAAGACCAGCTGAAGTCTCTCATACACCTAACAATGTCAACATCAACAACAACATTAACATTCAGCAGCTCTAGAACACTTCATAAAGTAAGTTCTCTTATTGTCGAAATATTATTTTCCCCATAACTCGGTTATTAAAAATCGTCGGGCTTTAAAAGTTTGCCAAATCGTTTGATCTACCATTCGCTGCAACATCTCAAAGCCAGAAAATTAAACTGCTTATGCAGATCAAAACGATCTTTAAACATCCAAAGCACCTGCATTCACTTGTATCCAATTTCTCCTCACCCCAAAATCAAATTAAAAAAAAACTGGGTAAGAGTCGTCTGATGCTCAAACTGGCACTCATTCAAGATACACAAGAAACAAGCAAAAACAAAACAAAATTATTTTTGCAACATATCCAAACCAGAAATCTTTGTTTCTTACCTCAAATGTGACATCATGTTGTAACAAGGCTTGCATGTGAGCCTGCTGATACCTGTGGTCAGTGATCTCCATCCTGAGCTGGACTGTGGTTTGCCCTGGTTTTACGCAATGCAGGTCTACGCGGAAGTCATTCTCACTTTCTACAGCCACTCCACTCTACATGCACAGCAAAGAAAAAGATCATATTCTATTCTATACAGAACATAGTTTTAACTTTTTCACTCTTGGAGTCAAAACTCGAGTATTATTCTAACTCTCGAGCCTCTAAATGAGATCCCAAAGTGTCACCATATAAATGAAAGCAACATAGCAGTACTTTGTTACGAAACTGGTAGTTTTTCTAATCAGTATTTTTTAATAATTTAAAACTTGGCCAGTCAGGCCCGAAATTAACTTATTATACAGTTTATGCAGATTTTAACCGGTCAAAATAAAAGTTTACTTGCTAGAAGCCACTGAGCTCCAATTAAGCTGCAGTCTGACTACAGCATTATAACGGGTCAAGACATCATGGCAACAGGACTCTAGTTAAACTTTACATAGCATCAATTGAATCTGTTTAAGAATTTTGTAAGACTTATTACTTCTTTGAAAAGCTTCAGAAAATTATATTGTGGCGTGTACCTAAGAAAGTCGGCAAATTCTGAATCAAATTTCTTGCAATAAAGTGCTGTTGCATTCTGTGGCAGACAAATGGCATTCAGTGTGTGAGAACTATTGCACGCCAAAATGGGCAGTTTTGTCAAACGTCTACCGGCCAAAGTGTGTTATTTCCAAGGACGAATGACCAGTTGATTAATGTTAGTGTCGAGCCCTGCCAGTTCCAGGACTGAAAGGGTTGAGTATAACAAACACTTAATAACTGATCCCTTGGGAAACAGTGAATTTTGAATCTCGATGTTTCCCGACATGAAGTCGAGGGAAACATCGAGATTCAAGGGAAACAAAATTCACTGTTTCCCGAGGGATCAGTCATTAAGTGATTCGTTATATAGTTTTCTTTATCGTGGAGAAAACACAGTTTGAAAAACGCTCAGAGCACTCGAGGTAAACATCAATAATCATGCCACCTTTTGGCACGGTCTGATCACGTGCGTTGGCGGGCAACAGTGCACCGTTACCCTCTGACGTCAAAAACGTTTGGCGGGAAACAGTTTGTTTGTTAGATGTCATGTGACCATGAATCAACCAACGAACACGCGCGTTGTATTGAGAAAAACTCCAGCGATATCACAATCTTATAAACATACCAGAGCGTACACGGACTGGACTTGACACACATCTGGATTAGAGGAGCTCCAGTGAAACTTCAAACCAGGTATGGCATTAGCAAAGGTGAATGGAGTCTCATCGTTCAAACCAGTCGCATACATGCTTATCTGTAAGAATAGAAAAACAAAATAAATCATCATCATCATCATCATCATCATGCTTATCTATGAGAACAGTAAAAACAGATGTTAGTAAGGCCAAAGCTCTTTTGACAAACAGCAAGTGTTGTAAAGGACTCAGGAAAGGACTCCATAAACTGACAAGTGACTCAGTGAGGTGAAAGTTGGACACTTTCGCTGACGAAAAAAATATCTCGGTTATAAACCTCTTCATTTCTTATACAGTGGAATCCCGAGTTTTCGTATACTCGATTTTTCGAAACTCCCAATTATTCGAACCAAAACTCGTTTCCCTAGGATTTGATTTGGATTTGTTTCACCATAAAGTATGATGGATACCCCGTCTCTTTTATGTGGGAATTAAATGCCCCTTACCTCTCAGTTATAAACGACAACATAAGGTGGAAAGCAGTTTAACTTCACTTTAACTTTTTTTTTTAATACATTGGCCATTTTCTCTCTTTCTTAACTTAAAAATTAGCACTCGTTACAAAATATGAAAAGTGGGGAGCAGGGGTGGTGTAGTGGTGAGAGCACTCGCCTCCCACCAATGTGGCCCGGGTTCGATCCTCGGACCCGGCGTCATATGTGGGTTAAGTTTGTTGTTGGTTCTCTCCTTGCTCCTAGAGGTTTTTCTCCGGGTACTCCGGTTTTCCCCTCTCCTCAAAAACCAACATTCTAAATTCCAATTTGATCTGGATAGAGGACCTGCATGAAAACCAGCTGCGGCTGATGTGGTTTTCCTCTCTAAATATAGTTATTTATTTAGCTGTTACAGGTCGGAATATTAAAAAGTATATAGAAATTACCTGTGTTCCAGTAACCAAGTTAGTGGAGGCGACATTGATTTTTACTCCTGTAAGTTGTACAACGTGTATAATAATAACATCCTATATGAATAACAAAGAAGAGATGTTATTTTTACAAAAACTAAGCTCTTCCTGAAAACAGACAGTCTTTTAACTAAGTCCAACAGCGAAGCTTTTTCCCAAGTCAATAACCTTTTGCAGGGTAATTTTGATAAAATACAAAACTACCGTGAAGGTATTTGCAGAAAAGCTGTGTACTATCCTAAGTTTAGGGCTGCGATTCTCGCAACATAAAGCTCGAGTCTTGAGAAATGGTAAATGATAATTATAAACAAGTACTGAACTGAAAATTCAAACCAGTGAAAAAAATCTGAAATTCTTAATACCGCGTGGCACTAAATTTTTGCGGGCGTTTAGTTTTGTGAATGGGCGATTTTATTTGTTTTGCGGGACTAATATTTGCGATTAGGAAAGACTGGTTTTTCTTTCTGGGAAATAATTTTTGCGATTTGCAGGAAGTTGCGTTCAATAAGTCATTGGAATTACAACATTTTCGTTTTTTATTTGAGTTCATGCAATCGAAATAGAGGTGTTCAAAATAACATTCAGATATAAACACGTTGATCAGTGGGCACCAACACGATTTTACATCACGTGTGAATGTGATGTTTGTACATAATTACGACAGTGGAGTAAATTTTTGTGGAGAATATTTTTGCAGAAACTTTTTTTGCGGATCGTGAAAAGAAAAACGCGAAAAATTTAGTACCACACGGTACGCGAAATTTAGTCGAAAATCATGTCTACCTAACTGAGCACGTAAGGCCAAACAAGTAACACGACTGAGTTACCTTGGAGTACAATAATGTCTGTCCCTTAGCAGGATCTGGAGCCTTAACCACTCCAGTCAAGTTAGTGGTACCGAGACGCCGTGCTTCCACCAGCCCAACACTACTGACGGTGGCCACAGTTTCGTTGTCGACGTTGAAGATGGTTGCTGCTTGAGGACTGGGTCCACCTGTGCTTCGAACCTTTATCACGGGAAAAAACGGGTATATCTTCATGTGATTTGGCCCGCGCTAACTTTCAACATTCATAACTTCTTTAATATGTATTCAAACGCCATCAAACTTTGTGACTTTTCCTAAAATTTATCTGGCAACAATTTCTTATGACAATTTTTTGATCACGTGACTTGACGTTTCCGTGGCAACAAGATTTTGACAGCCATGTTTTTGGA